>CAIGRT010203524.1:0-12056 GCA_903798405.1 Fraxinus platypoda | reverse complement strand
TTCCTTTGCTCTTTAACCCTAGTTGGACATGCTTATAATATTGTTCTTCAATTTTTTATTTATTTTTCTCTTCAACCTTAATTAAACAAGAGGTGCTCATCTCTTCTACCGCTTAAACTTAAACTTGATAAGTTATTATAATATCAACATTGACGGAACCGATTTACACCTTATTTGGTAAAACTTTAAATTTTTGAACTCGTCAAACTTCAATTTTAATAACGCAATTCTTGAATTCCACAAGTGTATCAACTTTTCAATCATGCATTTTATCAACTTTTATCAAAATCTGTTATCAAAAGTTTTGTCACATGGGCCCTTAATACACAGATAAAAAAAATTCCAACATAAGATTATGTTGTGTATTAATATATAGTAAGACAATATTATAACTTAAGTTGGGTTTACTTTGGCAACAGTACAAAAGACTGATCGTGTCTCTATATATATGGGGGAGAAGATGAATATGCCATAAGCTTTATTGGGTTTAGAGATGGCAGAAGACATAACTAGTAATTAAGCAGTACTACTGAATAAGAGAAGGAATCATATATAGAATTCAGAAAAAAACTGATTCAGCCAAAGAACAACTACTGAGTTTGGCGTTTCGAGAAAGACTATATGGTCCGTTTAGCCTGCACCCTGCTGAAAAAGCTTCATTTCAGTAGCATGAGGAAATATATGTGGAGATAATTTACTTTATACTTTTTGAGTAAAATAATTGCAAGTCTAGTCAAGTCAAGAGATAGGAATAATTTTGAAAGATTACAAAAAAATAAATTGAATAACTTTGCATAATGCAGGATGGAAAAGAGAAAGAATGAATGGAAAACCAAAGAAGTTTGAGATGCATAAAGGTTGGAGACTAAAGAGTTACTTATTACTATTTCAAAATAAGTATTTAACTTGATTTCAACCTCTACTAACAAAAAAAAAAATGGTTTTAAAACTTACTTATAAGTAAAGATTTCATAATTAGCCAAACACGGACTTAATTTCTTGTATCTTATTTGAACTCCACACCAACAACAAATGATAATAATTGCTAGTTCTAGAGTTGACAAATAAATCCAATTCATAATTTCTACCTACAAAGAAACTGACCTAGATCTATTATTTGACATTACCTATAAATAAATAAATAAAAAATTTGTGATTGAAAATGAGTTTTGAAATAATTTATTTTAAAAGAATGTGCGTCAAAAATAGGCTAATAAAAAATGTAGAAAGTAATATTTTGATGATAGATAAAATTTTAATTTTTTTTTCCCTTACTTTTAATCATGGATAACGCTGTGCTTTAATTTCGAATGTTTGATTCTTTTGCTTCTTTTTTTTCCCTTCTATTTTGTTTCATATTCTCCCAATAATGATGATATGACTTTAAAAAAATACTTTTTCTAATGAAGTTTTTTTTTTTTTTCTTTTTTTAAATAAAAAAGTTACTTTTGGGAAACACTTATTGGATCATATTTGATCTTTCTATCTTCCTTTGCCAAATAAGTTCTTGTTTGACCAGCTGATAATGTCACCCTTTCTTTACCAGCCTTCATTCAGCTTTCTGAGTAGAATTTTTGGGGCAAATATAAAGAGACAAGGAAAAAGTAGAAAAGACACTTCTTTCTAGGAGGCTTAAATTTTTTTAATTACTTATCACTTAAAAGGCACAAATCAAAGAATTATATGCTAATTGTTAGCCTACTGTCCCTCTTATCTTTTCTGAATCAACACCTGGATGGATTTTAGCTACTTTGTTAGCAACAGTGAAAAAAATTAAGAAATTTAAAATTAAGTATATAAAATTTAATTTGTGGTCACAAAGGTTATGTCGGTTGCTACTACTTGAAGATTGATCATACTTTTAATTCAGTAGAAAATATTGAGACTACGTCAGATACACTCTTCGAACTTTATGACAATATTAGAGATATTTTCTCACGTTTAAGAAGTCGTACTAACCACCCATATATTTGTCTTGTTTTGAGTATCACATACATCTCTTATCACTGTTTGAACATATAATCTAATATGAGATTGATATACCTAAAATATCTTTGTGAGAATGAAATTTTTAATTTTCTATAATTAATTACAATTTAATTTGTTCCTTTGAAATTATAAATTAATCCTTAACGACTGTGTGCATACACAATCTTGAATTGCATGCTAGTGAAAATTTAAACTTAAAATTTGGTTAAAAAATTAATAATAGTTGATTTAAAGTTTTAAAAATTATACACACACAACATTTAAATATTAACAAACTTATCAAAAAAATTAAAACATATAAAGACAAAAACTAAAACAAGATGTTAAATATAAAAGTTAACTAAAGAAAATAGTATATGTTAGTTCATTAAAACATTGTAAACCTTCAAAATTTTATAATTAAATTATGAACATGCTATATAATAGAATGCTATGTTAATATGATATAAAAATCATTACAATAATTAAAAATAATATCATGACATCCCTTTGAATCATTTGATTAATTGTACCTATAAATATTTCATTAAATTAAATAATAATATATATAATTCATCTACAATGTATATTCTAAAAATAATACTGCTTATGAACAAAAATAAATAAATTTATATGATTATAATTTAAACTACATCAGACGAGCTCTATATGTAACGTGTCAATATGTATTCTTATACTGTATTTTGAGCAAATTAATTAAAAATTCATCTTGTTTCTCACTCGGGCATTTTTAGGTACATCAATCTCATTTTAGATGATATATGCTTCAAAAAGTTATCAAAGAATACATGTACCTACTATCAAAATGGAGAAGGTATGAATGTGTCTCCTATATTGTTTCAAAAAAATATTAAAATCTTTACATCTTAATACAATTTACAAAAAAAATTAAAAGTAATAAAACTTAATTAAATGTTTCAAGGATAGTTTATAATAGTTCTCATTAGTCGACCCTAATATTTTCCAAGTAGGACGACCAAGTAGTAATCTCACTTGTTCGGTCGACACTTTCTCGTACATATGTCGTTATAGCCATGCTGTCAAGACACACCCCTATATTTTCCCCATGTTCTTAGTGTTACCAGTGATCTACCTATCTCATCGTGGTCATAGTCCTAGCACAAAGTGATCTACCTAGTACATAGTGGTCAACCTTAGTGGAAACCTTTGCACTAAGGAGTGGTATGTCAAGGTCAAGTGTTGAGAAGGTACATACATTGCTTGGCCGTTTGAAAAATGCCACTAATTCTGTTCCATCTTATCATATTTGGCTGTAATAAATAGATAAAACTATTTTTCTTCGATGGGCAACATTTTATTAACATCGAACTTCAAACCCGAAAGTAGGAAAGTCAATCTTCACAAAAAGTAATGGTAACCTTATTTCCTATCTATAGATCACGAGCTTACTCGAAGAAATACTTAGGATTATCAAAGCTCACTTTTCACCTAGTACTTAGTTCAGAAAGCTGATTGAGGGCAAAAACTCTTCTTTTGTCTTCCTAGCCTCAAGAATCAAGCACCAACAAGGAAGGGCCAATATCATAGGGCGACCGAGCCAGGTTTTGATGACTCAAGATTCATACTAGGGAAACGAGAGTGAGGTGAAGAGAGGGCAGAAAAAAATTTAACGACATCATTAAAAATTGGCCCCAGATTTGCACCATTTCTATAAACAAAATGACTGGAACATGCCAACAAAACAAAAGATTAAGCCAGAAAAAGCAGATTGAAAATCAAATGAGAAAATCACTCACGTGTGCAAAAAGAAAAAAACCTTAGCTTAAATGCTTTGATTCATAGAAAGCTCAAATTGCAAAGATTGTCAGGTTTTAACCTCTCAAATATAACAATCAGTTTAGTGATACAAAAATCACTAACGGGAAAGCAGGTCCAACACCAACGAGAGGCATAGGCGTAGCATAGGAGGCGGCAGTGAGACTATGGCTGTTGCAATTTGATTTTTTAGGATTTAGACATATTATAGGAAGAGTGTTTAAGACTTTAGGTTTGTATTTTTATATATATTTTTAGAATTAATCTAGATGTACATTTTTAGATGACATCGTTGTTGATATTGTGTGAGTTGTCAAAATCTGTGTCATTGATTGTTTAAAGTGTTGTTAAAATCAATATATAAAAATTGCCAACTCATAAGAATGTCATCCATGATATCAAAATTTGTGTACATGGGCAAGATTTTTTTTTTTTTTTTTAATGTTGAGTTGGGCAAATTTTTATTTGTAACCTGCAACTTGTTTAGTGTTTAAGTTAATAACTTTTATATTTTGTTGCTCGGTCTATAAATTATAAAAAATGGGTATTCACAATTCCAATTCAAGAATCAAGAACTGTTTGGAACCCAATTCGTTCTCGATTTCGGTTCCTAATATTTTTAGGGAACCGAATTCGATTTTGGTTCGAATGTTCGATTTCGATTAAAATATCGACTCTACCACTTAGCAACGCCTATAGATCTATTATAATTGGAGTGAAATCCACACAAAAGAAGTCTCAGAATTTACCACCAAGGCTCTCCATTTCGATCCCACTGAATCGATACACATAAGGGGTTGAATATCAATGAAAACCAATATTCCAAATCCTAGTAAGAGAGAGAGATATTTAATATGTCATCAAGTAGATATTGTCAAACAACCTATTAAGCTTCCAAGAAAAGTCGTGTTTGCAAATGTCATATACAATGTGCATTCTTTATATCATATTTAAGAATAACGAGTACCAACGGTGAAAACATTAAATTTTTTTAAAAAAATATTCGTGTGATTTTATAAAAACGTCTCATTTTAAATTTCAGAACACAAGCCCAATTCAAAGAACAAAATTGCACTCAATATTGTTGAAAAATTATAGGTAGCATGAATTACAAAAAATTAGCCGATTGAGAACTGATTACGCATCAATGTGAAAATATTGAAGACGTATTATTTTAAGCCCTTGTTTTATAATCATTATTTGAGAAAAAAATATTTTGGACAGTAGTTTTTAGGAGAATGTGTAGTTAAAAAGTAGGGAAAAAATTTGGGTTTATATGTAGAATATTTTATTTTGTGAATGTGTAGTTAAAGATAAGTATGTAAAGAAAAGAATTTTCAAATAATGATTGTCAAACATTGGCTAAAGTTTGTGAAGCAATGTGCTACTTTAATAATAATATAATTTTCTCCTACCAAAACTACCAACAATAAGGATATATTTGATTGCGAGCATGAAATTCGTGTGGAAAGAAAACAAATTCTAGTCAATTGAATTTCTAAAACTTATTTGTATGTAAATTTTTAATTAAATGTGTTTGATTGATTTAATTTTCAATTTAGAAAATATTATACTTATCCATTTTTTTTATTGTAGATAGATGAGAGACAATAGTAGATGAGAAAAGATATGATTACATGACTAAAAGTTGAAAAATATTTTTCATGAAAAAAAAAAGTAGAAAATAACATTTTTTTCATCAAAAATAAAACAAATCAAACGCACCCGCCAAATATGCTAATTTCCCTCAGCTAGGGATGACACAAAACCCGTTCAACCCGAAACCCCTGGAGCCCCGCCCCGAACGGGGTGGAGATTACCCGCCTAATCGGGTAAATGAGGCGGGGACGGGACGAGGGTCATTGCCCCGAAACGAGTATGTGGCGGCTACGAGAATCATAGTCTCCGCCCCGCTATCCGTCCCGTTAAAAGTTAATTTTAAATTTAAGTTTTTTATCAAACAAAAATAATAGATTTATCATATTTTTAAAGAGAACATAAGTTGTTTCTAACAAATTGGAAAAAAGTAATAATATTTACTATATAAAGACATAAAAAAATAAAAACAAAAAAGTAAAATAAATAAAAAGAAAAAATAAATGGGGCCCCACCCCGCCTCGCCTCTACCCCGCCCTGAACCCAACCCGCCCCGTCTTGCTTTAAACGGGGTATAGAAACGGGGCAAAGTAACAAAACGATCGCGTTATGAGTACATTGTGCCTTACCCTGTAGTTTACACGTTTACGTGGCAAAGAATTTAAATTTCAAATTGCACCAGCCCAATTAAAAACCCAACCAATCTGTTCACTTCAACCGGCCCAATAACAAAACCAATTACTTCCCTCATTTTCCCCCAAATCAGAGAGAATTCTGGAGAAGCGAATCAGAAACCCTTGGACGCGAAATTGAAAGCGAAATCGAGGCCAACCCACGCATTCATCTTGACCGGAGGAAGAAGCGGGTGGAAACTCGATTGTAAGCAACAACCTTTGTCGTTTCCCCCAAATCGCCGAAACCGAAAGCTATGGCATAGCGCGGTCATTTTCCCCAAATCGCAGAAAAACATTAATTTGCGAAAACTTTTGTCAAAGTCCATCACTCCTCCATCTCGTCAGGAGTAAGGAGCTGATGGACATAGCGCGGCCGTTTCCCCTAAACGTTATGTAAGCACAATCATTTGAAGATTTCATTTTTTAATTAGTATCATTTCTACTTGTTGGCTTTGAATTGAAGATTGTACAGTGGTTTGTGGTTGTTGGTTAATGTAGCTGATATCTCATTTTTTTCGTTTGAAGTATGTCAGGGAAGAACTCTGGTGTATGTCACAGTTGTCGTGAAAATGGTCACTTCTTTGTGGATTGCTTGAAAAAACAGCACTGCCCGTGGTGTAAAATAGGCTTTGTGAAGTGCTTTGAGGTCGAGAAGGATTCGAAGAACAATGGGAAACTTTTCAACTGCTGTAGTACTAACTGCAAATATTGGGAATGGGTCGAAAATGGGGAATCAAGCGGCGGGGAGTCTAGCGGGGGATCAAGTAGCGGTACCGTGAATTCAAATAATCATGCGACGGTGGAAGAAGCTAAACACTTGTCTCGCCTGTTCCATACTCAATGTCGCGTAACCGAAGACAAAATCATTGAGATTCAATTGACCGTGACAATACGCAATGCCAACGAAAGTGCAGAAGTGGATAAGAAAGGGAAGGGATCGGCATGATTTGTGATGTGTAGCATGTGTTTTGTTAGGAGTCTTGTTCTTCTAGTATGTGTAGTTGGTGTTCAGATGGGTGAATGTATTGTAGGCTGATGATGTTGGTATAGAGAATGAGTAAATAGTTGGGTGAATGTATTGTATGGAGAATGAGTAACTGGTGTTCAGTTACTTGAATGTGTGGTGACTGGGCGACTCAAATGTAGGAGAATGTAGTGTAGGCTGAGGATGTCTATAGTCATAACGTTATGTAATGTTTGTAGTCTAGGCTAAGGATGTCTGGAACTTAAGCAACTGCATTTAGTGTGTACTTCCTTGCAAGCTAATGCATTTTGAGACTTGGCAAATCATTTATTTCAATTGTTATCCAAACTTCTTTGTGGATCTGAATGATGAATATTTTAGATACTTTTAACTTTAAATGCTCACCCTGAACTGAGAGATAAATCCATTTCTACTACTATTAAACCTCAACTCAAAGTTTATGGCAAGTAAACCATCAACCAGTTTAGCATCATAAACTGACCATTCTGAATCAAGTATTCTAATAAAAATAAATTTGGTTCTTTTCCTTCAAATCACAAAATAGATTGCCATCATCGAAGTAAACAATGAATGTTGTATAAAAACACTTGAATCAAAAATCAAATTCATCTAATAAAAATACACTGGTTTAGCATATACAACATTGCCATCATCGAAGTAAACAACCAAAGTCTAAATGAACTAGATTCTTCAATTGTTGAACAAGAAGTAGACAAGATCCTTCCATTCCCTAAGTGATGCTCCTACCTCCATTGTTACACATGATACTTCCTCACAAGTTTGCACCACTTTGGTGAGGTACAGGTGGATGATAGTATGGCATTACATTTCCTAAAGTAGTGATAATAAGAGTATTAATGAAAATAGAGTATGAAGACAACGAAATTCTAAAATGATTAACACATACCTTGATCATGTACGATCGGCACAACATCTCCCACGCCACCTTGGTGAGGTACGACTGGATAATAGTAAGACACAACATTCCTTACTGTAACATAATAAGATTATTAAGGAAACTAGAGAATGACTTCAACAAGATTCCAAAATGATTAACACCTACCTTGATCATGTGCATGTACGATCGGCGGAACATCTCCAACGCCACCTTGGTGAGTTACGACTGGATAATAGTAAGACACTGCATTCCTTACTGTAACATAATAAGATTAATAAGGAAACTAGAGAATGACTTCAACAAGATTCCAAAATGATTAACACCTACCTTGATCATGTGCATGTACGATCGGCACAACATCTCCAACGCCACCTTGGTGAGGTACAACTAGATAATAGTAAGACACTGCATTCCCTACTGTAAAATAATAAGAGTATTAAGGAAACTAGAGAACGACTTCAACAAGATTCCAAAATGATTAACACCTACCTTGATCATGTGCATGTACGATCGATGGAACACCTCCCAGTTTACTTGGGCATGTCTTTCGTCCCCTTTGCATACTAGAAGTCGGATGTGACTGCATAATCAACAGATAATTACTACTCATCAGTACCGTAATTTAAAAAAAAATGTTCCGCTATTTGTACCCCGTAATACCTTAGCTCTAACAGATGTTGTTTCCAAGGGGCTTTTGGTTCGAAGTTTTTTTGGCGCGCCTTTCCTCTTCAAGCATTTTGGGTCATGTATCCCTGCATTGCTGTTATGTTGTGACGTTCCACCATCCGACGATAATTGGAATACATGTTGGGACACGTCATTACTTCCGCAACTCGATCGCGTCTTCTGAAATGATTTCTTTTTGCTTTCTATCCACTCTAGTACGTCACGTGTTTGATCGTCGTTCCCTATCGCCATGTCCGCAAGTGAAGCAAATGATTGACACATTTTATCATATATAATTCACTGCGACCTTTGTGTGGGCTCTACTAACATCCATTCTCCATCTCCGTAATACATAGGTGTCCGGCAATGCAGTGACGTTGTTACGGATAAGTACAGCGATCGCGTGCCTGCAAATTATACTGCGAAACTCAAACAAGTGGCAACTGCAAACAATTTCGCATCTCTGTATTTGAAATGTCACGGAAAACTTATGTTTCTTAACTCGATTTTCAAGTATGACATCCTCCAATACCTCATAAGTTGTCCCCGAAAACTCCTCCGACGAAGATATGAGGTAGCAATAAACCTTTCCAATGAATTCATCATGAACTTCCCGAAATTTTGAAATGGTATAAACTCTTTGAAACTGCTTCTCCAACTCGTACTTCGTTACGGATGGTACCATTTGTGAGTATGATTTAAATCTGCTTGAAACTCCTTCTCTACCTCATTCCGCAATGCTCTCTCGTATTGTTCAACAAATTATTTCAGTGCCGTCTTCGAGTGCACATATCCATCGAAGACCGCATTTATACTCTCGCTTCACTGAGTAGTTGACATACCCGTCCAGAAGATGTTTTTTAAAAAACAAGGTATCCAACGACATCTGTTGGCATACATTCCCGACAACCACTCATTATCATGCAAGGAATATCTATCCACCATCGCTCTCCAACCTTCTTCGAATTCGTCAACAGTTTGAGAATCGTATACAAGTACGTGTATAGCTGAAAATATCTCGCCCTTATCGACATGGTATCCAAACTTCTCAGGCAATTTCTTTAATATGTGCTATAAGCACCATCTATATTTCGTGTTTGGGGAACACAATCTGAATTGCGTTCTGCATAGCCCTATCTTGATCAGTAATAATTCCAGTAGGAGGTTGGCCATGCATACACTGAAGCCAAGTCTTGAAAAGCCATATAAATGTTTCGGTATTTTCATTTGAGACCAATCCACGGCCAATGAGTATTGATTGTCCATGATGATTAACTCCAACAAAAGGAGCAAACGGCATGTCATACCTATTAGTTAGGTATGTCGTATCAAATGTTACAACATCGCCGAACTCTTATATGCTTGCATACTCCTATTATCTGCCCAAAAAATACTTTTCAGCCGCAACTCTTCTTCTAAATCCATACTAAAGTAAAAACCTGAGCACCTTGCTTGCATGTTCGAAAAATAGGCTTGTATTGATGCGGCGTCTCCTTATCCAAGTCTTAACCGCCTAAATTGTTCAACATAGTTTCGACAATCTTTTTCCACGCAAGTCATATTTTCATACCCCCTGCCTCTACGACTGCAAAGTTATAACTTTTGTGCAACGGAGTCCCTGCCATATCGTTTACTTCAAGCCGTCGTTTAACATAGGTACTAATTCTTGGTTGCAACGATACAAACTGGACTTCGAAGGGCTTGTTTTATGATTGTGAATTAGATTGACTGTGTTAATTTTCCAGATTCCACATGCATCTGTAGATGCAGTGATCCTAGCTTTGCAACCTGTCTGAATGGTAGCTTGCGGCTTCAAAGAACCGTTCGTACTACGAGTCCTTCCACCTTCTCGGCTACATGTGAACACAACATATCTCACAATTCCATCATCATCCTTTTGTGAATTTCTTTTTCTAATTGAAAATCCTACGTCGTACCCATATATTTTGTAAAAATTATATATATCCTTTTCATCGTTGAACTTCATACCCACCTCGGGTACAATCACACTGTCTACTCCTACAATTCCATCATCCACAACGTTCGCGTTGTCCAAAATGTTGTCGTTTTCAGACTCTAATAGAACTACATCATCCACCTCCTCCGAATGTTCCTTCCCTGCAGTAAATAAACCAATTACAAGGTTAATTTTCCCACCTTCAGTAAACGAGAAAAACAATTTCAAGCTTAAATGTTCAGCTCAACATGTTTACTCTTTTCCCTAATTCAACTATTTCAATTTCAGAAGAAGAAATGTATGAAAAATGGGTTGAAACATTTAAGCTTTCCCCTAATTCAACTAATTTAGTTTCACAAAACAAGAAAAATATGAAAAATGGGTTGAACATTTAAGCTTTCCCCTAATTTTAGTTTTATAGAGCTTTTCCCTAATTTTAGTTTCACAAAACAATCGGGTAACAAGAATACCTTTTTCCACCATCTACTCGAAATTCGGCAACTGCTTCTTGGCCGATGACTGCTTCTTTGCCGGCGACTGCTACCTGCTTGGTCGATTTCTGCTTATTGGCGGTAAGTTTCAATATTTGGTGCGATAGGATTCCCGAGCTTCCATTCGTTCCATTCCTCATTTTCATATACCAGCTCAATTTGGATTTTATGACCTGACCCGGCCCAGCGTTTTTTAGTTCTTTTTTTTTTAAAATCTTGCCTTTCCACGTCACCATGTGAACGAACAGGTCAAGCCAGAGGGACAACCAGCAAAATTCGTAACAAAAATACCTGATGGGACGAGGTTAGAATCGCCTACCCATTCCATGCCCACCCCATTGCCATCCCAACTCTCGGCAGCCTAGCGGCTTTCAATCTCTTTGGCAACATTCATCAAACGCCTTCCAATTCCATAATCATCATCACTTAAAACTCAACCCAATTTCAATCCATAAAACCACCGGCCCACTTTCATCTGCCCCTGCCCCTGCCCCTGCCCTTGCCCCTGCCGGAGGTGGCGTCCACGGACCACATTTCAAGGTCTTAACCTTTCACCATAAAAAAAAAAAATCAACTGCATGTTTACATTGACTGCCTTTTGCAATGGACCCAAGTAATATACGTACTACACTACATTTCACGCGTTCAATTGTATTGGGCTTGGGTTATGTTGTTTATTGATTTTTTTTTATTTTTTTTTGTGTTGGGTGGATTAGAAGATGAATCTTACAGCTGTGAAAGAAGAAAATAAAATGATGGAAATGCATGTGGAGGATTCTTTGGCAATCATTGTTCCCATTCGTAGCTCTTATCTTTCTCATTATAGCAAATCTTTGGAAAGTATGAGTGTTGTTGATATTGGAAGTGGGGCATGCTTCCTGGAATAATACTAGCCACTGCGTATCCAGGTAATTCAAATAACTTGTCTGTTAGTTATATGTTGCGTACAGGGGCGGACCCACATGGGGTCATGTCGGATCAAATGACCCCACAAATAATTTGAGTTTTTTTTTTTTTTTGTAGT
>CAIGRT010203499.1:0-14477 GCA_903798405.1 Fraxinus platypoda | reverse complement strand
TTTTTTTAAAATTTCAATATCTTGAGATCTAGTTTTCTGAATTAACTTCTTCTCGATCCTATTTTCATGATTAAAACGAGTTATCTAACGAGACCCATATTGATATACTTTTCGTCACTCTCTCAAAAACCAAATATTTGACCCAAACCATAAGAATTTAAAACTTTATTTTAGTCCCTCAACTTTCAAAATCATAATATATAATATATAGGACAAATAATTTTCTTCTAAAATTTTCGGGGTGCTACAGTTACAGTTTGATTTACACCTCTTGACTTGAATACTTAAAGTTGGTTGAAATGATTTCACCAAACCAGTTGATAGGTGTTTCATCCTAGAATGCATTACTCTTAGGTGAGAATATTGTGTTTAGTAAATCGAAACATGTTGTTTGACATTTTCGTTTCCTACTTTGAGCAATTCCTCAAGTACATGGGCTATTTTCACAGGCCCTCACTGTAGCACGGGCCCCACCCGTGTTAAAAAATTGAAAAAAATACCACCCTCCTCCCCCCATGTGTCTTGCCTGTGAAACTACCCACCCCTCCCCCCTGTACTTGTAGCAAGGCTCTCCTACTTTTGTCCTACCTAATCCGTCATCCTCCTTCGTAATTTTCTTCATTTGCACAAAAATGTATGACTTTGTTTTATTCTAAAAACATTGATACATTATGGTTTGTTTGAACCTCAATCTTTGGGAGAATAAATTCTATAATAGTGATTTTTTTTTTTGGAGAATATGTAGTTAAAAACTAAGAAAGAATTTTATTTTTACATTTAAAATTATTTTATTGAAAAAAATATGTGGTTGAAAATGAGTTGGAGCAAAATAAGTTTTTATAGAATGGTATTCAAATAAGGGTTTAGTTGAAATCTTGTGTTCACTAAATTGTATCCACGAGCCCGTTTGGCTAAGCTTAAAATCTAATTAAAATTGAAAATATAGTCGTTATTGGATCCCACTCGTCTAATAAAAGTCAACAATAACAGCTAGTTTTTTAATTTTAATCCGATTTTAATTTCTACCGAACACGCCCGCGTGTTTCATATTTTTCGTTCCTATTTTTGTGCTAGGTAATCCGACATCCTCAACCCTAATTTTCTTTTCCTACACAAAAATATATTATCGGTGCTTCATCCTAAAAACATATACTTCCTGCATCCTATGAAGATAGACTTGTTTGTATTTTCACACATATTAAGAAAACTTAATTAATATATGTTGGAAATATAAATTTTACATATTTTTTTTCCTAATATACCCTTACATTGAATAGTGTTAATTCATATTTGTTGATAACAAAATATATTAAATATGGTATATTAAAAAATTAAGAGATTAATTATACTTTCAGCAAAGGAAAGTAACATATAATTTGTGACAAAACATTTGTGGTACGAAGATAGTATTACACTAAGGTGAAAATCTCGTGTGCCCTAAATCGTATATTTGTGGTACGAAGATAGTATTACACTAAGGTGAAAATCTCGTGTGCTCTAAATCGTATCATGGTTATTTAACATTTCCTAATTTTTCCGCTACATAATCCGACATCTCAATCCTATTTTCTGTACCTACACAAATAGATATTCGACCAAATCAACAGATTTAGACCAAGTTTTCTTTTCATTATTTTTTTCTTGGAAAATGTCAAAGCTGCTAAAAAAAACTACTTTAAATTAATGCTTTTTTCAACCCTATCCAGTCTCCGTGATTTACAAGGAAGACTCCGTGTATATTTCAAACTTAATAGCGTATAGTCAAGTCAAAATTTAAAAAAATTGGGCCAAGTCAATAACGATTTTTTTAATTAATTAATTTGTTTACATTTGAAAATCACGTTGAAACTGACTATAAATATTCACCTACCTCTCTACTTTTTATTCTCATTCAAACCTTTTCTTGCTTCAAAGTTTAAGGTTTTTCGCAGATTCAGATATTCCGACTCAAGATGAGTGAAGATCCGAAGAAATATCGATCGATGGCTCTCTTGAAAACTGCAACTTTTCTAATTTTTTGGGTTTTGTTTATGTCGATGTTTATTCAAGAAGGAAACGCAATGAGACCTTTGGGTATGGAGCAATGGCTAAAAAGAGAAGCTACATTGCTGGCCTCTCTTCCAAAGGGCGATGTGCCGACCTCCGGTGGTTCTAAGTGCACTTATATACCGGGTGGCGGCAGCACTGGCTCGTGCCCATTGAACGAAAAGCACTATGCTGGTGGTGGCGCCACCGCCCATGCACCGCCAGCTTCTCATACTGCCACATAAATTTTCTCAGCTTCTGTGGAAATTTATGAAACCAGAAATAAGGGTTCATCTTTTTGAGCCTTTTTGTACATGAAAATATAGGAAGAACACCAAATATAGCTATTATTGTAACTCTTTTTACAGAATTTATTTCTTTATTTTTCATGTTTCTCCAACTTGGAGCAATCAATAAAAGTTTTGATTGTTTACCTTGTAATTGCATAAGTATATTTTTCTTTTCATGGTCATGCATGTAACATGGTTATTCACACTCGTGGCTATTGTATTTAGCTCTTGTTTGATTTAGATAAAAATTAGATTTTTAATAGATTTTGATATAAGTTGATGAATTGTGTGGTTGAAAGTTGATAAAAGTTGTGGATTCCATGAAATGTAAAATAGAAATGAATTTGAGAAAATGAGAACCAAACAGAAGCTTAATTATATTCAAGTAACAACGTCGAGAGAAAGTTAACTCCGACACTCGATATATATGTCGAGTAGTTTTACCATATTTTATCTTTATCTTGTCTTTCTAAGTTGATGGTTCGCTTGAGAACTACAATGCTGATATTTGATTGATTCTTTGAATTTTGAAGAATTTTGGTTTGAATTTTTTGAAATATAAATATTGTATTAACATTTGGAGTCCTAGTCAAACTTGTTTAAAGGACTAGACCAACCTCTATAGGATGATTATTGTTTTCGTATTTGTGTGTCGTAGAATGTTACTCAAGGTGAAGTCTGGTAAAGATGGAAAATGCTAAGTGTACATAATNTTAAAGGACTAGACCAACCTCTATAGGATGATTATTGTTTTCGTATTTGTGTGTCGTAGAATGTTACTCAAGGTGAAGTCTGGTAAAGATGGAAAATGCTAAGTGTACATAATAAATGTACACAATGACTGACACAATGTGATGTGGCACCCATCTTGTCGTTGATGTGTAAATGTCAGATTTGAATTAAAGGTTTGAATGAATGTCACATGTAATTATGTAGACCATTATGTAAGAAGTTATGTACTTGTAGCATCACTCGGCAAAGATTCACTTATTTATTTTTATAGGACCAAAATTGTAGAAAGATTATGTTTGATATGGCTTAAAATCCAATTAAAATTGAAAATATAGTCGTTATTGGGTCCCACTCGTTTAATAAAAGTCAACAATAACGACTAGTTTTTTAATTTTAATCCGATTTTAATCTTTACCGAACACGCCCTAGAACCGATCTTACTCACCCACCTTTGAGGCTGACGTCATTATGTTTTTATAAAGCTCACAACATTCATGAGCAAAATCTTTAGGTTATATAGAGCTTGTTTGGTAAAGCTTAAAATCCAATTAAAATTGAAAATATAGCCGTTATTGAGTCCCACTTGTCTAATAAAAGTCAACAATAACAGCTAGTTTTTCAATTTTAATCTGATTTTAATCTCTACCGATCACGCACTAAAGACAAATAATACTACGGCTGACCTACGTGGACGTGTGTTGATTTAATTCTACACTATATACGCCAGTCTAAGCGTTAAAAGTTAAATTTATTTTTTAGAAATTTTTTATTTTCTTACATGTTTGAATACATAATTTATTTCTTATTTACTAAAAAATTACTTAAGTTAAGTTATTGATAGGACGATCCACGAGGAGGAACGTTAAAATTGAATACTTTAAACTACACCATAAACGCGTAAACAAAACAACTTATAAGACAGAGTTTGTTCCACTATTTTGCTTAACAAACTTAATATTTAATATTAATATTATTTTCATAACTCTTTTCCTTAATTTTGTGTTTGTCCAATGACTAGTCTAGACGAGAATGAAGTCAAACTACAAGACATCTTAAGTCAATATTATATTATCACATTAATGAGTCTTAGAATCAATAATAGAACGATTATAATTTAGATTTTATTTTAACTACAAAATTAAATTTTTATTCAATTATAAAAATATTTTGTAGTTTAAAATAGAAAGCATGAAAGTAAAATAATAATTATGCTACAATTTACAATTATTTTTCAGCATAAAACAGTTGGATAAGAACTAATGAGAACCGATCAATTTTTGTCCCTTTTTTTTCCATTTTCTTCTTCCTAATAGAATCAATAGTTTCATTTTCACAATTCTCAATGAGAATCAATTCAATTCAATTCTTATAATATTTGGATTGAACCAGACGATACCTACCCCATAAGAATGTGCATCACATGTATTTGGATTGAACCAGATGATACATGATATCATTAATAATTATTCAAGATGGCTAGTGAGGTGAGAGTCACTTGATATGCACTCCACGTAGAGCACCACATGTTAGGCTGTCTACCCCTACAGGTTGTCTATCACTATGAGTCTCTCTACGTTCACATAGGCCATCTACCACTATTAGGCCGTCTGCCACTATGAGGTCGTCTACCACCATGAGACCCTCTACCTCCAGAGGCCGTCTACCACTATGACGCCGTCGACTCCCATGAGGTCGCTTACCGCCATGAGGTCGTCTTCCACTATTAGACCGTCGATCTGCATGAGGTCGTCTACTACTATGAGGCCGTCAACCATCAACCCCCATGAGATCGTCTACCACTATGAGGCCTTCGACCCCCATAAGGTCGTCGACCCCCATGAGGTCGCCTACCACCATGATGTCGTCTACCACTATGAGTTCGTCGACCCCCATGAGGTCGCCTTCCATCATGAGACCGTCTACCACTATGAGGTCGTCGACCCCATGAGACCGTCTACCACCATGAGACCCTCTACGTCTACACAGGTCGTCTACCACTATGAGGCCAACGCTACACTTAGCCATACAAATGGCAATGAGCTGGATAGGAACTGCTCAACGGCAAACGTGGGTACAACCAACCCCTTGAGGAGTGGGGTCATTCTACCAGAACGTGGGGAAGTAGGGAGGTTTATGTGGGACACATGTCACCATTAACTGTCGAATGCATGCGTAGCAATAGGTGCTTATAAATACCTCCAAGGTGAGAAAGGTATGGACTCTTGAAATCCGAACTACTTGAATTCGCATTATACTATCTTCCTGCTCCTAAAAACTGATTACTGATTCTCATGCCGGAGGTACAACGGGGAGAAAACCCCGACCTCATTTTGCAGGTAGCAACCGCTGACTGGAGTAGCCGGAACACCGCACCCATTAAGGTAAACACGAAGGAGCAACCGCTGACTAGAGTAGCCGGAACACCGCACCCGTTAAGGTGAGCACGAAGGACAATCTCTCAACTATTTCATTGGCGCTGTCTGCAGGAAACCACTGAACAAAGAAGCTATGTTAAGAAGACGGACTAGGAATGAAAAATGCATGGTTGGGAATACGGCGGAGTCGGAGTCTGTTGCAAGGGGTTACGACTCGCCACCGCCATCGCAGTATGTAATGCATAGCCAATTTAATGCCTTGGAGACACAATTGGTAGCCATGATGACCCTCTTGCAAAGTCAAATGTAAAAAATCGCATCCCCTCCGCAGAGTTCGTCGGAGGTCGTATGTGAGTAACCACCCCAGGTAGTGTAAACGGTTACCCCATTTTTTACTCAGCCAACAACAGGAGACATGGGGGCTTCAGGGTCAGTGATTCCACAGGTTCCCTAACCTGTGGCAGACTTGGAAAGGAAGATAGAGGAGATGATGACCCAGAAGATAGATGACACATTGACGAGGAGGAAGGATCGACGCAGGCAAATGGTATTAGAGGAGGATCCGTTCGCTCCAGAAATAATGGCCGTCCCTCTANAGAGGAGATGATGACCCAGAAGATAGACGATGCATTAACTAAGAGGAAGGACATGCGTAGGCAAATGGTGCTGGAGGAAGATCCTTTTGCGCCCGAAATCATGGCTATTCTTTTACCGAAAGGCTTCAAACAGCCAATGATAGAAGCATATGATGAAGTTACAGATTCGCTGGACCACTTGCAGACCTTTTTGATTTAATGAGGCTCTATGCAGCCCTAGATGCAGTGTTGTGTCGGTCATTTCCCCCGACACTCCGGAGGGAGGCTAGAGGCTGGGTGGCTACATTGGCGCCCAGATCAATAAAGACTTTTAACGAGCTTTCCAGGAGTTTCGTGGCATTGGGTGACCACTTTAGCACCCAAGTCTATAAAGACTTTTGATGAGCGTTCTAGGAGTTGTGTGGCATACTTCATGAGTAGCAAAAGAAAATGAAAGACGGCCATTGGATTGATGCAGGTGGTGCAAGAGAAAGGTGAAACCTTGCATGAGTATATGGCTAAGTTCAGCCGGGCGACACTTCGAATAAAGGACCTTCAAATGTCTGTAGTTGTAACAGCGTTAATGAATGGGACGCAAAATCGAGCTTTCAAGATGTCACTCTCCAAAAACCCTCTAGGTCGATGCATGACCTATTGAAAAAGGGTGACAAGTAAGTTGACACAGAAGAAGCAAAGAAGGTCACGAAAAATCTTAAAGAGGGATGGGAGACGGTAAGCCAAAGCGAAAGTCGGGTGATGTGCGAAAACCCGTTGACAAGGACAAGCTGAGAAATGAGTGCGTAAGTAGGGGGTACACTCAAGATCGGTCGGTCAGGCAGAGATGAGAGGAGGTCAAAGCCTTCGCCCCTTTAAATACTCTGCTAGACAAAATATTGATGGAAATTCGAGACATGAAAGAACTCGAATGGCCGAGGCTAATGGCAGTTTTAGCCGGCAAAAGGGATAAGAGCAAGTATTTCCATTTCCATAAGGACCATGGACACGAAATAGAAGAGTGTATACATTTGAAGGAGGAGATCCAGGGCCTCTTGAAGCAGGGTTTTTTGACTAAGTATGCGAGAAATGATCGAGGCAAGCAGAAGGTCAAGGATCGACCGTCGCTTAGGACCGGTGTTATAAATGTGATTGTTGGAGAAGTCGCAGCGGGGAGAGACTCGAACTTCGCTAGAAAGAGCTATGCACGCATAGCTGGGGTATGTTCCATTCAGAAAAAGTCTAGATTCGATCAAAGCATCACTTTTGGTAAAGAAGATTTAATAGGCGTGGCAGCCCTCCATGATGATGCCTTGGTGATAGTCAGCGACATAGTTGACTATGATGTTAGAAGGGTATTGGTCAATGGCGGAAGTGCTGCGAACATTCTCACTTAGGAATTATTTGAATGATTAAAAATTTCTTTGGAAAGGTTGAAAGCAATGTTCATCCCCTTCTAGGATTTGGAGGGGCTACTGTGATACCAGAAGGAGTCGTAGAGCTACAAGTGATGTTGGGTAGCTACCCTGCAAGTGTGGTGATCTTAACAAACCTTTTGGTTGTCAAGACCCCCATGGCGTATAATGCAATCTACGGTCGACCCCTATGAATGCTGCGAGGGCTATTCCCTCTACTTACCACTAAGTGATGAAATTCCCAACCAGTCGAGGTATGAGATGTGTGAGAGGCGATCAACAATCCTCGAGAAAGTGTTACGTGGATAGTATACGAATGAAGGGATCACCACCAGTGATGATGCTGGACCTTGAGCCTCCAAGGGGCGAATTGAACCCCTCGACACTATGAAAAATTTTTGGTAGCAGGAGGACGCGAATTTAACGTAGGGACAGGCCATGGAACGCTAAGCACCTCAAAAAGTACTATCAATAGACAAACGAGCAGGAAATTCGAGCAGCATGATGCTTGACTGTAAATATAGTCTCTAGGGGAGTTTTTATTTCTTCTTTTCTAATATAGTGACCACTTGTAAATATTGTAGCTAGGATTTTCATGATGTAATGCCTGCTACAGGCACGCTTGATTGAAAATTGTTTAATGAAAAGCCTAAGTGACAGCAGATGATGAGAGCGCTAAGGAATGACCAACCTAGCTGTGACATTCCGGTGCGCCACTGAGTCCCCAAATCTTGGCAAGTTAAATTATACTATGAGATCTCGGTCTATGATTGATTGAAGCAAAGACTACAAACCTCCCTTATTGCCCCCAAAACAGTTCGACGCATAGCGGTGAGCGAATAAGTCAAGAAATTGACTAGCTTAAAATCGCTAAGGGCTGGTGGTGAGTTTTTAAAACAAAAATAAAGCCTAAAAAGTGGCTAGCTCAAAATCGCTAGGGGCTGGTGGTGAGTTCTTCACAACCAAAAATGGTTAAGACTCAAAATCACCTGACCCTGCCTTCGACGATCCAAAACAGCTCGACGCATAGCGGTGAACGAAAAAGTCAAAAAATTGACTAGCTCAAAATCGGTAAGGGCTAGTGGTGAGTTTTTAGAATCGAAAATGGTTAAAGCTCAAAATCACCTGACCCTGCATTCGACGATCCAAAGTAGCTCGGCGTCTGGCGGTGAGCAAAAAAGTCAAGAAATTGGCTAGCTCAAAATCGCTAAGGGCTGGTGGTGAGATTTTAAAATAGAAAATGGTTAAGGCTCAAAATCACCTGACCCTCCATTCGACGATCCAAAATAGCTCGACACATGGCAGTGAAAAAAAAAAGAAGAAAAAAAGTCAAGAAATTGGCTAGCTCAAAATCACTAAGGGCTAGTGGTGAGTTTTCAAAACCTAAAATGGTTAAAGCTCAAAATCACCGGATCCGTCATTCAACATTGTTATCGTCATCGCTCGACGACAGCGTTGAGTAAAAATGTCAAGAAATCGACTAGCTCAAAATCACTAAGGGCGGATGGCGAGTTTTCAAAACCTAAAATGGTTAAATCTCAAAATCATCGGACCCGGCATTCAACATCGCTCGACGCATAGCGGTGGGTAAAAAAGTCAAGAAATCGACTTGCTCAAAATCGTTCTAAGGGTGGGTGGTGAGTTTTCAAAACCTAAAATGGTTAAGGCTCAAAATCATCAGACCCGACATTCAACACTGCTCGACACATAACGGTGAGCAAAAAAAAAAAGAAATTGGCTAGCTCAAAATCGCTAAGGGCTGGTGGTAAGTTTTCAAAACCTAAAATGGTTAAGACTCAAAATCATCGCATCTGGCATTCAACATCGCTCTAAGGACGGGTGGTGAGTTTTCAAAACTTGAAATGGTTAAGACTCAAAATCACCGGACCCGACATTCAACATCGCTCGGCACATAGCAGTGAGGAAAAAAGGGGAAGGGGGACAAATGCTGCTGGTCGACCATCAACCAGCAGCGTTGTCGGTCGATTGTTGACCAGCCTTGCTGGTCAGTTGACCATCGGCTGGTCAACCCCAAAATTACGTTGATTTGCCCATCAAAGATAGGTCGGTTGACTATCTTGTCCCCTCGTTTTCACTATCACTGGAGAATGAAGAAATGAATATTTTATACATGATAAAAATCAGATGAAGAAGAAGAAGAAGAAGATAAAAAATTACCTTGAGAAAGGATGAGGAGGATGAAATTTTGAAGATAGGGTGAATAAGAGCCCACACATCCCTTTAAATAGTGGTGGATTTTGAACTTTGAGAGGGGTGGGGGTGGGGAGGGGGGATTTCCCCATAAAACTGAAATCCAACTGCGGATTGCCACTTGTACAGTCTTTCGCCTCCCTACATCAATTGGGCTATTCGACCCGCTTATATTGAATGTCGACACAAAAAAAACTTTAACCAACAAGGAAGAAGTGAAGATGCTATCCCTTGTCTATAAACATTGATAAGGGATAGAGGGGCTAGTGAAACAGGATGTCATTAATAATTATTCAAGATGGCTAGTGAAGTGAGAGTCACTTGATATGCACTCCACGTAGAGCACCACATGACAGGCCGTCTACCCTTACAGGTTGTCTATCACTATAAGTCTCTATACATTCACATAGGCCGTCTACCACTATAAGGCCATCGACCCCCATGAGGTCGTCTACCCCTCGTGATGTCGCCTACCACCATGAGGTCGTCTACCACTATTAAGCCGTCGATCTGCATGAGGTCGTCTACCACCATGAGGTCATCTATTACTATGAGGCAGTCGACCATCGACCCCCATGAGGTCGTCTACCACCCCCATGAGGCCGTCGACCCCCATGAGTTCGTCTACCACTATGAGGCCTTCGACCCCCATGAGGTCGCCTACCACCATGAGGTCGTCGACCCCCATGAGATCGTGTACCACCATGATGCCGTCTACCACTATGAGTTCGTCGACCCCTATGAGGTCGCCTACCACCGTGAGGCTGTCTACCACTATGAGACCGTCGACCCCCATGAGGTCGTACATTCACATAGGTCGTCTGCCACTATGAGGTCGTCGACCCCATGAGACCGTCTACCACCATGAGACCCTCTAAGTCTACACAGGTCGTCTACCATTATGAGGCCAACGCTACACTTAGCCATACAAATGGCAATGAGCTGGATAGGAACTGCTCAACGGCAAACGTGGGTACAACCAACCCCTTGAGGAGTGGGGGTCATTCCACCATAACGTGGGGGAAGTAGGGAGGTATACGTGGGACACATGGCACCATTAACTGCCTAACGAATGTGTAGCAACAGGTGTCTATAAATACCTCCAAGGTGAGAAAGGTATGGACTTTTGAAACCCAAACTACTTGAATTCGCATTATAAAGTGTGTTCGGTAGGGATTTTTGAGGGAAGAATTGATTTTTGAATAGTGATATGATGGGAAATGTGTGGTTGAAAAAGAACAAAAAAATATTGATGTGATGGAAAATATTATTTTATTGAAGAATGTTAATTGGCGCATCCATTAGAAGCTAACATTCTGAGATACAACTCATTTTGTAATTTAGAGTGTGTTCGGTAGGGATTTTTGGGGGAAGAATTGATTTTTGAATAGTGATATGATGGGAAATGTGTGGTTGAAAAAGAACAAAAAAATATTGATGTGATGGAAAATATTATTTTATTGAAGAATGTGTGGTTGAAAATGAGAATTGATTTACTGTAGAAAATGAGAATCTGTACCAAACAGGCTCATAGTATCTTCCTGCTCCTCAAAACTGATTACTTATTCTCATGCCGGAGGTACAACGGGGGAGAAAGCCACGACCTCATTTTGCAGGTAGCAATCGCTGACTGGAGTAGCCGGAACACCGCACCCATTAAGATGAGCACGAAGGACAATCTCGCAACTATTTCACCAGATGACAACTACCCCTAAATAATGTGCATATATGTCACATTGGGCACTATTAAACAACAAATGGACCAGCACTACTGGAGTTAAGACATGTTCATACTTCATTCACATTACGGGATTACCGTACATGTAGCTTGATAGATGCACGCCTCAGTTGATTTGAATTTCTGCAATTCAAATCAGTCGACATGCTTGCATCTATTACACTATCTGTACAGTTTATTCACACATATAGCTTTATCCCTTCATTTCATAGGGTAATTATATTCACAACTTTCATTAACAGCACCATTTTTAATAGAAATGGAGGTCTCTAACTTTCACTTATTTTCACACTTATAACCTCAACTTCTTTCGTCGTATTTTTATCCTCGAAATCTATTAATTGGAACATTTTGTCCCTCTTTAGGGAGGAGTAAAATGACTTTATTTGCCCCTCATAATTTTAAATAAATTAGAAACAATGTAGAAGTTCGACAAAATATTTATCTTAAAATGTACGGACAAAAATCATCATTAAAGATGAGATGTGCTAAATTAATTGAATGTTACATATAAGAATGCGAAAAAAAAAAAAAATTATTCCTGTGTATAAGTTAATTACCCTATTTCTTATTCTTCGTTAGTATTGTTCCACAACCTACAATGTACTTTACTACCAACATAAGAGAATTTTATTCCAGTCAATTATTCCTGAGTATAAAGACAACTTGTTCTGTGTCCTTTTTTTATGCATAAGAGTGGTTTGAACACTTTTTCTTTTATGATTTATAATCAAAGGTCTTAAAAAAGGAAAATTTTCGTTTATGCTCTCTGATAAACCCAAAAACGTGAGCACTAAAGTGTAGATTTATTTATTATTATTTTTTTCTATTGAGTAATCGAAAAATTAATTACGAGAAACCATAATTATATATAAAATAAAAAAAAACCATCTGAATAATAAAGTTAGAAAGCGCTATGAATAATGCTAATTGTACATAATAGAGTCATATAATGGTTTACATACAGATAATGTGTTAAAAGAGTGTGAAAGGTTTTTTTTTTACTTGGTTTAAAAAATTTTGATTCAATTATATCTCACCACATCACGTGTGTTTAAACCATTATGCACACGTCGCAAAACCAAACACATGTGATTTCGTAGCCTCAGTCCTCTTACACCCAAGTATCTATCCTCTTTAACCCTAACAAAATAACCCTCTTAATTTAATTTATTTTTCATACTTATTTTCAATCACACATTTACACATTAAAATATTTTACACGTAAATTCAAAAAATTTTCCTACTTTTTTACCACATATTTCGCCAAAAATTACCATTCAAAACGTAGTTTTTTAAATTAAAGGCCACCAAATGGAGGCTACGTACCATAAACTAAAATGTGAGCTTCACAACAATAATCATTATAAAAAAAAGGGTCAACTTTAAATTTATAAAAAATAAATTTTTAATCTATTATAGTTTTTTAAGATTTTTATTTCCAGTCAATGAAGTTGAAAGTGGGAATAGTAAGCTCAAAAATATTTACAGTTTGTCAAGTCAGTTTCCTTTTGATATTGTTCAACCAAGATAATCATTAGTTTCTTTCATGTTTCCTCTTATGTTATTTGATTTTTTAAAATACTTTTTATATGATTTCAATAGATTTTTGATTCACCTATTTAAAAGTTTAAGGATTAGAGATGTAATTAAATTTATTCATTTGAATTTTATCTCTACACAAAGCTTCACGTATAGATGAGATTAAATTTTTTTTTGAATAATGCTAGAAGTACATAACCATTCACATAATGGTTCACATAATAGTGACGTGTCAATCATCCACTTGTTGATGTGTAAGTGTGAAATTTGAATTAATATAATGGTTCACATAATACTCACGTGGCAATCATCCACTTGTTGATGTGTAATTGTGCAATTTGAATTAAAGGTTAGATCACATGCGACATGTAATTATGTGAACCATTATGTGAATGGTTATGTACTTCTAGCATTACTCTTTTTATTTAGCCCTGTTTAGTTCAACTAAAAATCATAAACTAAAATTTAAGTTAAAATCAACAATTAATTTTAATCACGCATTTAATGGATCCCACAAATTTTCAATCACGCATTTTATTAATTTTTATCAAAATCTATTAAAATTTTTTTTTTATTTAAATCAAGACTCGTTTGTGACAATCAAATTTAGATTACGTGCGACATCAAAACCTCAAAATATTTTGACCAAAATCTGATAGTTATTATTGGAAGATAAATTTCATGTTTGAGTTCCATTCTATAAAAATTCATTTCTTTCAAATTTATTTTCAACAATATATTTTTTTCAATAAAATAATTTACACGTAAATTAAAAAAAAATTCCTTCTTTTTCACCACGTATTTTTCAAAAAATCATTATTCTGATACCTATTTTGTATTTAAAAAAAAAAAAAAATGGACATCAAACCAACCTAAAACCTCCAGCCAATTTCAAAGTAGAACATTACTTGTAGAAGACGCAAATGTTCTGCCTAATTCTTCAGTTCCTCAAAGTTCTATCTTATCGTGTATGATTCGGCAATAAAAAAATATATAGTTGGAAATACTTATCCTGGCGGAATACATGGAAAAGTTAATATCCTGCGTTGATTTGATTTTCCTATTTGGTTCATATTTCAATCAAAATCTGTCAAGGGTATTTTGCATATATGTCACAAAATTTAAAAGTGCATCAAAATTGATCACTTTTTAAATGATGTTCAAAAATATCACTTTTGGGGTATGAAATGTTCAAATAATCCTTGGAAATACTTTTTGGGTGCATTTATTTCTTATTAATGAATGTATTTAATGCTAATTAATTTCATGATTTCATCATTTGACTTGTGCAAAAAATAAAAAATAAAAAACATAATAATAATAAATCATTGAATATATATAACTAGGTGCAAGCAACGTGCAATGCACGTTTGCCTAGTTTATATTTAATAGTTTTGTTTAAGAATTAATTTGTTATTAATAAAGATGTAATTTTTTTGATTAATTAAATAATTAATGATGTAATGTTTATGTAATTGATAAATAATTAGATGTGTGATTTTGATGTTGTGATGTAAGTTGGTGAGATCGAAGAAAATAAGCAAAAGTTGACAAATTTGGAGAAATGACTAAATTGTAAG
>CAIGRT010203487.1:0-13415 GCA_903798405.1 Fraxinus platypoda | reverse complement strand
AAAATAAGGGGCTATCAAACAGGCCCTAAATATGACATCAAGTGAGAATCATTTTTTGAACAATTTTAACCCTACTACAATTTAATTATTTCAATAATACCTTACTTTTCGTTTTTCAATATATAATAAATATTACAAAATTCTTGTCATGTATAAATTTTGTGTTATTAATTATCAATTAATCAACATTCACAGTAATCTTGATTTAATGAATCTTGATCTACATGAATTTAGAGTTAATATATATGAATTTATTTATGTTAATGTATTTAGAAATTTTAGTAGGTATTTAAATTCATGTATTAGCAATTAATTTTTATGTATCAAATGTAGCAGAAAAATGTTGTTCATTTGTTGTACATCATTACAAAAAATTTAAATAATGGAAGTTGAGTTTTGAAAATACAATTTTTTTCTCTTAAATTTATAATCTAAATTTTATTTTCTTTAGTTCGTTTGAGACTTATCAAATATTTTCAACAAATTGGTATCAAATATTACTTTTAAAACACTTATAAAATATTTCACAATAACCTGCAATGCACGTTCAACTTTCACTAGTATTCTTCAAATGGGCAATTCCAAGAAAATCTAGAACTAAAATTGCATCATTAACAGTATAAAAACATTTCCACCAAGCCTCTGCACAAGCCAAACAGAGAAGGAAGATGAGGGGCCAATGTCTCTGATGGGAATGAGACAAGTGAATCATCAGCAAAGAAGGGAAAAGTTATCGCATTCCGCTCCTCATCAAAATGGAGATCCTATTTCGAAGCCTCAAAACAGACTTCAAAACTGGTAACTACTCTATCAATACCTGTTCAATTTATAACTTTGTTAGCGTAAATTGTATCGTCTTCTTCCCAATACTGTTTTTCTTTAGGTCGATACATGGAATCTGCTATTAACGAATTTGTTGAAAAATATTCTGAACTATCACTGCAGGGTGTGGCATAGGAGTTTGGAGTAAAGGCAATGCCAACTTTCATACAAAAGTAATTTGCAGCATACTTTTAATATGAATTTCGGGTCAAAATGCTTATTTGAAATGATGAATTCCAAGATCTTTTGAATGGCTGAATCAACTTACTTTCCAAAACTCCAAATCTACAATTTTCTTGCACTCCAATAGTCTCAATCCCGATCACAATGAAAGGAGATTATTAACCACAACTTAAGTGCCAATTTTTGTAAGTTTTCATGCCAAAATAGCGGTTCTAGGTACTTTTCAATTTTGGTGATATTTGTTATACGAATTTTCACCATTTTATTGTCATATTCTCCCTCTCTTCTTTGCTAGACAAAAAAATTGGAGGTTTTATGGGAAGTTGTAGATTTGAATTTCCAAATTCAAATAACTCTCTCCAACCCTTTTGATGTCTTGTGGGTCGGGTTACCACATATGGGCGACCTATGATCAATATTTTCTAATATCTCCCACTCGCATATGTTAGGCTTGATCCGAACCACAAGGGACAACGAATGTCATTATATCTTTCTCAAGATCTATCTCACAATAATTCATACGACAAATAGATCGTGTAACCAACGAGTATATTAGAGCTCACGGTACTGCAAACATGTTAAGGATATATAGTAACTCTACTAGAGGAACATTACATTTCGCTATACCCCAAACTTATTTTCCAACGTTAATTCAAGCATTTTCAGTCCCTCAGCTATTTATGAAACATACTTTAACCCCACATCTTATCATTGTATTCACAATTGTGTCATATGCCATAAATGGTTAAACACAATTGTCTGAACAAATATAAATGTTGCTACTGTATTGCGATGCATTTTTTTCCTTCAGCCTCATCCCGTATTTATAGTGAATTTGGCCACCCACCATATTAATTTTACTTCAAAAAGGTCAACAATAGCAATTGATTTTCTCTCCTAAATTACAGTTGTAGGCTGAGAAAATCTTCACCAAATCCAACTTTCCCAATTTAACATTTAATGTGAAGATGGCCATCCATGAAGAGAAAAATTTGCATGCCTTTGTCTAAGTCAACAATGGCTGCACACAATCACCTTTGCCAACAATAATGGCTTTAATATGCCGACATAAAATAGATAAAGGGCTAAGCTCTTGTTTGATCATAATATTTTAAAATTTTTTTTTTCTTCAAATTCATTTTTAATCACACATTTTATAAAATTTACAATTTTTATCAACTTCTTAACATATATTAAAGTCTATACAAATTTGATTTTTCACAAAAAACAAAATAGGAACTTATATATATATTGTTAGGTCCAAAGTGTGTTGGCGATTTTAGTATCCAAAATTATATTTTAATGAATTGCAATTTGAGTCAAAAAGTCGGTGGTTGGAATATGTCTTGAAGGAGTTAAAGAAATTAAAGATGGACTAAAGAGAAAAAAAATAGCCGTAAAATCGCTCATTGTCTGCCTTGGAAGCGCTAGAGCAAAAATTGCAGTGGAGTCACTACTTGTTGGCCACGCCATGGGTACTCGAGCGGTGGATGGACCGCTCGCTAACAGCGAGACCACCGCTCGAGCGGTGGTTATATCCGCCAACCCTAGGTCAAGAATTTAAACAAATTTTGGAGTCTCAAACAAACTCAAATTCTCTATATTATAAATACCTTAAGTCATAGTCCGTCCCAATTTTGGTTGATCAATTATTCATACAACAGAACATCTTTTGAAAATAAAAAACATATTCTATAATTCTCTTAATTCAACCACAAGATCAAAATACAAAAGATTTAAAGATCAAACACAAAAATCATTACCTTCACCAATAAGCTTTCAGGAGTTCAGTTGTTCTAGAACAAGTTCGTTTTTGGAGATACACACGGAGGGAAAAGAAGTCCAGGGTTATTGGGAAGTGTAGGTGCACAATTAAAAAGGTTCTTCAATGATTTACAGATTAGATGGTCAGTGTCTACTAAAATTTAGTTGTGTATCGACCAACTGTAAGTTATATTTTCTAGTGGATCTTTTGGCAAGATTTACTCAAAGATTTTTAATTCATGTGAGTTTTTCAGAGGATTTTCCTTCGTTATCAAATATGGTTGGGTTTTTTTTTTTTTTTAAAAAAAACTTTTACGCTTTTGATTTATATTGCATGATTGACGGTTAGAATTCAATTTGATACTAAATTTAATAGTCTAGAAACAATAAATAGATGATTTGTTATTTTTTATTTGATTGATTATTTTAATTCCGCATTATACACATATTTACTCCCTTCTAAGTATTGTTGTGTCTAAACATCGGTCATTTTTCATATATATCGAACAATAAAAAGATTGTGCATGCATTTTGGAATAAAAAGCCTGACCTATAGTACTAGTAGTCGAGTCGAGTAACTAGTAGAACCTTAAGTATAAAAATATGTACATATTTTCGTATTTCATCATTAGTCTTATAAGAAGAGTATTCTCTTAGAAAAATCATAAACAGAAGATTAATATAAAATTTCATATTTCTCTCAGTTTCTTGGGCTTTGCGAGACGACAAACTTATCTACTGTAACTTCCACAAAATGATACAGAAAATTTCTGCGACAAAATATGAAGCAAATGCAATTTCAAATGTGCATATTAAATCCATCACTTGAATGCATTTGCAAATGTTTTGTGAATTCAAAACTTCGACAAATGAAAGTCGACTCAAGATCAAGAAAGCATTGCGAAAGGCATGAAGGCATATGTACAAAACGTGCAGCATTTGGTTTGTATAGAGCGGAATTGCCATATATTCTGAATTTCTTCTACAATGGCGTTCCAGTTCTTCCCAAATCTTGAGCTTCTGATTCATCAAAATAAGAAGAATTATGAGACACGATGATGATGATAATAAGATGCTCGTAATTTGCATATAATTTGCATATAAACCGTAGATTTAATCAAATAAGAACGTTGTGTTCTGGCTCTAAATTAACATGAAACAAATTTTTCTCTTTATCAAGAGATTGGATCTAGAAATTTACTTATAGTGCATGTTTGGTACACAATACTTGACATGATTAGACGGTATAGTGAATATTATACTAGATTCTTTAAATATCACCCAGTAGTACCTAATCCTTCCTACCAAACGTATCTGCCGTGCATGTGGCCTCAATTGACCCTTGTACACAATATTTATCTTAACACTATACCACTTAAAAGCATCTCTCGACTCAAATCCCTTTTATTTCAATGACTGTTACTCAATCAAGCAAGTTTCTAACTTCAAAGTCGTAGATTACATTGACCTTGATTTACAATTCAAAAAGTTTGATACTTCTTTAGTGATACTCCTCTAACACTGCCTCTGAATATACTAGTTTCTTCATTATCTAAAATGTTAGAGTTAGACCACAATCATAACAATACAATCAGTGCAAAAATGAATGTCGTGGATTTATGGAATTTGGAATATAAGTAGTTAGACACCTGTCACATTCTAATAGGATGATGTAGTATATTCTTCCTCATTTTGTTGTAACAAACATCAGCTGTAATCTGTATATATACCATCGTAAATGGATTGATGCGGTAGCTTTTTCTTAAGTAATATTCAACCTTAAATTCTTTCTTGGTATCAGAGCCAAATGGCCAACGCCGGATCAGGAAATCCAGCCATTTCTACTGAGCTGAACACCACAGCTTCCACACAAACCGGAGTGAGTCAGATTTCTCCATTTGGATTGACTCTCACACAAACTCCCTCTGTGAAACTGGACAAGGATAACTTCTTACTATGGCAAAACATGATAATGCCAATAGTTAGAGGTCATCACCTTGAAGAGTATCTACTGGGAACAAAGCCGCGCCCTCCAGAGTTCATAGCAACTCAAACCGCAACAAGGGGAATGAAGATCTGTTGAGATGTCCCAAAATCCTGAGTACAACAGGTGGATCTCAATTGACCAGTTGCTTATGGGATGGCTGTACTCTTTCATGACACCTGAGATTGCCATGAGAGTCATGGGAAGCACCAGTTCCAGCAAACTCTGGAATGCCATTAAAGAAAGCTATGACATCTGAATAGATCAAGAGTGACGTTTCTCATTGGTGAGTTGCAAAGACTAGAAAGGGATCCATGTCTATGGATCAGTACCTTGCAAATATCAAACGGTTGGCAGATAATTTGCAGATTGCTGGGAAGACAATAGATCACAGTGACTTGGTAACACAAGTTCTTCTAGATGAAGAGTATACACCAATTGTAGTACAGATCAACATCAGAGATGAAATTTCTTGGCATAAACTCTCATCGGTACTTATGACATTTGAGAGCAGGCTTGAGTATCTCAATCAAATGAGGAATGAAATGGCCTCAGTAAATATCAACCAATCTAGTGTGCATCTAGCTCAAAGAGGTGGACTAAGAGGTGGAGGATTTAACAGACCTAGGAGATTTTCGAATGTCGGAGGTAGAACTAGAAGAGGTAGAGCAGGAAGGATAGCTGAGAACCAAGGTCCACGTCAAATTTGTGGCCTCAGCAATCACTTAGCCAGCTGGTGTTATAACAGATATGATGACAGGTTCATGGGAAGCATACCAAACAATCAGACTAAGAGCTCACCTCCTACAGCCTATATAGCCTCACCAAGCACCGTTGGAGACTCTACTTGGTTTGCAGATTCAGGAGCCAGCAACCACGTGACTATTGACAAAAGTAATATGTTGACTGCCCAGGAATATGGAGGTAAACAGAAATTATTTGTTGGTAATGGAGATTGCATGAACATTGCTCACATTGGTGCAACTAATATTCCCACATTGAGTGCCAAATCCCTCATATTAAATAAGTTGTTGCATGTGCCTGCCATAAAAAAAGAATTTAGTCAGCGTGTCACGGTTAACACTTGACAATAATGTGTTTATAGTTTTATCCTCACCATTGTCTTGTTAAGGACCTGCAATTGAAGAAAATACTACTGCAAGGGACACTTAGAGATGGACTATATCAGTTGGAGTTGCCTAATTCAAAGCCCAAACCTGCAGTCAAGGAGTCAAGCCACCAAAATAATTCTAGCCTTGCAGTCTTCTCAGTGGATGCAAGTTGCAGTGAGTCAACCAAAAATGTTGATGAGTCACATTAGATGCCTGGCATATGAAACTAGGCCATCCATCATATCCTGTATTGAGTCAAGTTTTGAAGTCATGTAATAAAATTATCAAAACTAATGAAATCCCAAAGTTCTGTGAAGCTTGTCAACTGGGAAAACTATATGCATTACCCTTTAACAACTCCACTTCGCATGCTCTAAACCCTCTAGACTTGGTACACAGTGATGTATGGGGACCTGCACCTAGGAGTTCTACCTGTGGCTTTAGGCACTATATCTTGTTTGTGGATGACTAAAGATACACCTGGATCTACCCATGAGACAAAAATCAGAAGCCCTAGGTGCCTTCGTTCAATTCAAACAAATGGTAGAAACCAAACTTGAAAGGAAGATAAAAGTCTTACAATTAGACTAGGGATGAGTATAGAAATTTTAATCAAGTTACTTCAAAATCAGGCATGTATTCCTGCCCTTATACCTCATCACAAAACGGGAGAGCGGAGAGAAAACATAGACATGTCACTGAAGTTGGGCTAACTTTGTTGGCTCAAGCTTATATGCCACTTCATTATTGGTGGGAATCCTTCACAACAGCCACCTATTTAATTAATGGCTACCTACTCCTATTCTCTAGCAAAAGTCACCATATCAGATCCTTTACAAAAAGAACTTTGACTACAAAACACTAAGAACCTTTGGTTATGCCTGTTACCCCTATCTTAGGCCATATCAGAAACATAAATTTGGTTTCCACTCACAAAGATGTGTTTTCCTTGGCTATAGTCCCTCACACAAAGGATATAGGTGCCTCATCCAAACAGGTAGAACTTATATCTCAAGACATGTGATATTCAATGAGAAAGAATTCTCGTTTAAACTTGGCTTTCTTAATAAACACACACAACCTCATGCCATCACAAACTGTCTATATCCCCTTCCATTTGAAAAAGAGTAAAGACATATACCTCATTCTCAAACTGTAGCCGATATAGTTCAGCCAAGTTTAGCCCCTGCTATAGGTTGCTTCAGTAGGAACTTAAATCGTGAATTTAATATGAATGAGGGTAACCCTGAGATTGATCAAGCTATATCAGAAGAAAATGAGCTCAGTGAACCTGATGATACTGGTGCAGCAGCAACTAATGGTGATGAGAATGTTGGAAGTGAAAATAATTTACACACTGGTCATCAAATGGTTATAAGGAGCAAGGCAGGAATCTTCAAACCAAAGGTCTACGTTAGTCAGAATTCAGAGGAACTTATTGACTGTGAACCACACCATGTGAATGAGGCTCTATCAAGCACTAACTGGAGGATGGCAATGCAAGAGGAGTATGACGCACCGATGAAAAACAAAACTTGGAAGCTTGTACCTCCAGAGCCTGGAAGAAAGGTGATTTGGAGTAAATGGGTATTCAAGCTAAAGTGTGATATAGAGGAAAAGGTGCAAAGGTACAAGGCGATGTTGGTTGCTAAGGGGTTCTTGCAGACACCTGGAATAGATTTTAAAGAAACCTTTAGTCCTGTTATTAAACCTTTTACTCTAAAAATCATACTTGCAATTGCTGTTTCTAAAGACTGGGACATAAGACAAGTGGATGTAAACAATGCTTTTCTGAATGGAAGGTTGGGTGAGACGGTCTACATGGAGCAACCACAAGGTTTTGTGCAGCAAAACACTCCACATTTTGTCTGTAAACTAGAAAAGGCATTGTATGGGCTCAGGCAAGCACCAAGGGCGTGGTATGATAAGTTGAAGGACACCTTCTTGCAATGGAAGTTCAAACAATCAAAGACAAACAATTCTTTGTACTTCTTAGTGGATAAATATCAGATTCTGTTTGCATTAGTTTATGTAGATGACGTCATAATCACCGGTAGTAATAGATAGCAGCTACAGACCTTCATTGACAAACTAAATGAATGCTTTGCCCTCAAGGATATGGGAGGACTCAGTCAATTTTTGGGAATTGAAGTTCACAGAGACAGGACTGATTTATACCTCACTCAGAAGAAATACTTAACTGATTTATTGAAGAAGTTCAACTATGAAAATCTAAAGCCAAGCATGACTTCTATAGCAGTGGGAAAGCAAGTTTCAAAAGTTGAAGGCAAAGACATGAGTGATCCAACACTCTATAGAAGTGCAGTTGGTACGCTTCAATATTTAACACATACACGACCTGACATCACCTACTCTGTAAACAAGCTAAGTCAGTTTCTTCAAGCTCCCACATATGCTCACTGGAAGGTGCTGAAACGAGTCTTCAAAGATTTACAAAGTTCACACAACTATGGTTTGGTTATTCAGAAAAGTGAAAACTTGAACATAATCGCCTTTCCTGATGCTGATTGGGCGTCATGCCCAGACGACAAGCGATCCACTGCTGGCTATTGCGTGTATCTTGGTGACAGCCTGGTATCATGGTGCTAAAAAAAGCAACACATTGTTGCAAGGTCAAGCACCGAAGCTGAATACAGGACCTTGGCTCATTGTGCTTCTGAGATTACTTGGATCATCTCCTTGCTCAAAGAAGTTGGTGTATCACAGGAATCAACTCCTAAAATATGGTGTGACAACTTGAATGCAGGAGCACTAGCATCCAATCCCGTGTATCATGCAAGAACAAAACACATTGAGCTGGATGTCCACTTTGTAAGAGATAAGGTGCTGAAGAAAGAATTGGAAGTCCAATACGTTCCATCCTCTGATCAGATAGCAGACCTATTGAAAAAGCCACTTAGACACTCCAGGTTTGCATTCCTCAGAGATAAGCTTGGAGTCTTTGAAAGACACTCCACCTTGAGAGGGGGTGTTAGAATTGGACCACAATTATAACAATACAATCAGTGCAAAAATGAATGTCCTGGATTTATGGAATTTGGAATATAAGTAGTTAGACACCTGTCACATTCTAATAGGATGATTTAGTATATTCTTCCTCATTTTGTTGTAACAAACATCAGCTGTAATCTGTATATATACCACTATAAATGGACCGATGCAGTAGCTTTTTCTTGAGCAATATTCAGCCTTAAATTCTTTCTTAAAATAGTTCTTTACTTGGAAGTATGAATATTTCTACTTCCGTTTCTTCATTCACGAGCTTTATGAAAGTCAAAAACGCATTGCATATACATATAACTTATTAATTGACTAGAATTAATCAGAATAAAAGATTACCTTGTTATGAGGTCGGAACCACAATGACATGCATAGTTGAATTACTTGGAGGAAGCTGCAAACGAAGAGGATAAAGCTTCCCGTTCAACGGACTTCGTGTACACACAATAATACCATTCATTCCCAACTGCTCCTCGAGTCTCTTCGTCAATTCTTGAACTCCATTTCCCTTAAATGAGATGCCAAGCTCCTCAAAGCCCTCGTTGATCTCCCCATATTCATTAGCTATATGAAAGTACATCATCCTGCCATCGCTCCCCTTTGATGGCGAACTTGCCATGGAATCATTCGACTGCACACGAGCCCCCGAAACACATACTGAGGATCCATAAATACACAATAAAAACTCATACTAAAATGCTGAATTTTAAAGCTAAAGCTCCCACAAAACTATAAGCATGTTTGGTTAAGCTTAAAAGTTACTTTTTCGAAATCAAGTTTCAAAATTACTTTTCTTTTAAGAATTTACCAATCATGCTCCAAATTTTTAGCCTCTACAATTCTTGTTCTAATGTTGTTGGTGCCAAACTAAAGCATCATATATATAATTCGAAAATGTTTGTCAGCCTTGCGCAGGGGCCATGCTAATCTTCTATATAACGTTCAAATTTTATCACGTCCCCGAAGGGACGAAATTGCAGATGAACAGCCAAATTCTACTGATTTCTAAATTCCAATTTCAAGAATTCCACACATTTTACAAACAAAGTAACAAACAGCCAAATCATTACTGAAAGCAAATTTGTTTTAAGTACCTCTGGTCCAGAAAAGCTAGCAGACGCTGAGGAATGAGTAGAAGGCGAACTAGAATCCGAAGCAAAAGAATCCGAGTGGTCAACCAAACGTGGTGGCACCGACGCCGCCGCCACAGGTGACTGCGCCACCAATATCTCAGCCACATGCACATTCCACAAAATCCAATCCTGGGTGGCGGTCCTGTGGGGAATATCATGCGTAACCGATTTTCGCCACGGCGGCAGCCCCCCATTTGCCCGTAAGAACTGGCCGTATCTCGTTTTCAGCTTCACTGAATTGCCTTCTCTGATGGGCTCCCACTCGACCGACGAATCGAGCCGGCCCGGCAGCGTTTGAAGAACTTTTCGGCCGGTCATGCCCAGCAGAAACGGCTGGTTTGAGGCAGTTAAATACTTGTTATAACGACTTTTGAGACGGATTATGTTGTCGGAATTTTCGACAAGTTCTACTGTCCATTTCGCGTTCTTGGAAGATCCGTTTCGTTCTTGGCTCACTGACTCTTCGTCTTCTTCTGCTATCAAGTACTTATCGTGGACGCTTCTGAGACGAACTGCCTTGGAGTTCTGGAACAAATCCATTGCTGGTGTTCTTGAGATTAAATTGAAGGATTTCTGTTTAATCAAAAAATTGAGTGAATTGATGGGTTTAATGAAATATTAAAGTTCCCACAACAGATTCATTGTTCAATAGAATTGAATAAAGCTATTCATCGTTAGTAGGTTGCAATGAACCCTCCAATATAGCATTATTGAATAAAATTTCGATATTTTTTAATGTATTCGACAATAAATTAAAGATCATTATCATCTAAATCGGTGATAATTCACTTATGATAATAAAATTATTCTTATTTTATAATTTGTAATCTTTACTTATTACTCCATAAAAATATACAAGTCAAATAAAGTATAAATCTTCATCGTGCATATTTTGGAAGCCCACTTTAAGTTTCTATTTTATTTTAATTTAATTCTTTATTATTTTGATGAACGGACGTAGACATTTTGGCAAATTAAGTTATTCAAGAATGCAATAAAAAACCTTCAATCGATGGATTAAGACGTGTATGACCTAACTTAGATAACTTGTATTATCTTCAATCTAATAAGTATACCTTACACAAAAAGAAATGAGTAAAAAAGCCACTAAAGCATACCTTTTCCATAGACAACCTCTTAAAGGAGGGTGAGTAACCAGAAACCAGAGACTCCGGCACCGGCGACGACATATCCAAGCCGGAAATTTCATCGGAAACTGACGAAAAACTCGAAACCATCGACAAATAATCAGTCAAGAATTCGTCTTCTGGGATTTCTACAGCTTCTACATCCCACAAAATCCAATTCTTAGTTGAACCAGAATTAGGGTTATCGTGTGTGATAGAATTTCTCCAAGGTGGTGTTCCTCCATTAGCAAGTAAAAAAGTTCCCCGTAAACTCTTTAACTTTACTTGAAATCCATCCCTTATAGGTTGCCACTCAATAGAAAAATCCTTTATATTTTCTTGATCAGTTTGCATGACTTTGCATCCAGTTGTGCCCAATAAAAAGGGCTCCTTCGAGGCCGTAAGGTACCTGTTAAAGGGTAAAATCCGTGTTAAAAACGAGTAGTTGAGTCGATTTTTTAAGATGAAACTATAGTACCTGCCGTGACAGCTCTTGAGGCGGATAACATGGCTGTTTGTTTCGACAAGCTCCACCGTCCACCGCCCTTTTCGGGTGGCGGCGCTCTGACTTTGCCGGGTGGAGACTTGATCATCATCCGCTACTAGGTATTTGTTCAAGTGGCTTCTGAGTCTAACAGCCTTGGCTTTTTTGAAGAACTCCATAAAAATATTTTCAAAGAATCCTAATTTCTTGATGAAGTACTCTTAGTTCTAACCTAGAGAGAAGAGAGAGAGAGGTGATAAAGTAGATTATATTAATACAAAGCCAATTTTGTTGTATTACATGTTGTATTTCATGGCCAAGGTCTGATTTTCATAGATAGTAAAATTCGTGTTTGGCTAAGCTTAAAAGGTTCTTATTTATAACTTATAAGTGAAAAAGTTTGTTTTGAAATAAATAGTTTCTTGTTGATTGAAGTTGAAAAATGATCTTTATCTTATATGTTATATTTCACGTGTATGAACACGTGAACTAAACTTTCATAGATTCGTAAGGGCAAAATGTTGACAATGAAACTTCATTATAATAATATAATTGTCCAAATCAATTGAAAATACATTATTAAAAGTTTGAAAGGGTAATTAAGAATTAAGATATTGAAAACTTTGTTCGTGTGTGTGCATGTGCACATTATTAAATTTTCTTTTTGCAATATTGAGTACTTAACCTATCGCAAGCTTTGATTATCGTATGCGGTCTTAGTGCTTGTTTGGTTTAAAATATTAATCTCGTAATAATTTAAAGGTCAAAGCAAAAGTTTAATTTTAACCAGGCGTTTTATCCTCATTATACATTACTAGTTTCTATTAATTTATATTTTTAACAACTTGTAAACAAGTACTTAATTTCTCGAGTACTATCTAACTTGTTCGCCGATAATAACTTTTACGAGAATCGCTTGAATATAAAAACATGACATATCGAAGACTGACAAATAATTATAATTAGAAAGAGGATGAGTACATGAGGAATAATTTCCACTTTTGCTAGTCTCTTGGCATACAAATTCTCCAAGAGATAATCAGAGAAATGTATGAAATTGATTAGGTGAGTGAGTGAGCGTGTTTGTCTAAGCTCAAGCCTCAAGGATATGTAAATGTTATGTTACTTCTTCTTTTTCTTTTTTACTTTTTCAGTTAAAAATGTTAGTTGTTTTGAAAGTAACTTTTATCTCACTTTCAAAATAAGTGGGTGTTTGGCCCCCATTTTTTAGGAAGAATTAGTTTTTGAATGGTGATTGATGGGAGAATGTGTGGTGGAAAAGTGATGAAATGTTTTAGATTTGTGTGTAATATTATTTTATTTGGAGANTGTGTTTGGCCCCCATTTTTTAGGAAGAATTAGTTTTTGAATAGTGATTGATGGGAGAATGTGTGGTGGAAAAGTGATGAAAAGTTTTAGATTTGTGTGTAATATTATTTTATTTGGAGAATGTGTGGTTGAAAATGAGTACCGTAAAAAAATGAATGGGAAAAAAGGAGAAAGAATGGGGCTCCAACATGGGCTAAGTAACTTAAAACTATTTTAAATTATTCAATCAAAAAAGTTATTTATTTTAAAACTTTCTTATTCACTAATAGGAAAACATTTTAAGCTTAGGTCCTGTTTGATAGCACACATTTTTCATGCAAAATGTTCCAACTTTTGTAGTGTTTTATAAGCAAAATTTTTTCGGGAAAATATTTCCCAACTTTCCAAATTTTCCACATTTTTGAGGAAAATAAATTCTTAATATTTTGATGGGTAAATATTTTCCAAGTTTTTTTT
>CAIGRT010203485.1:0-13874 GCA_903798405.1 Fraxinus platypoda | reverse complement strand
GGGATGATGTTTTTAATGGTGATTTTGTAACTAAGATATATTTTGGGTTTACATGAAAAATATTTTAATGTGTGAATATATGGTTGAAAATGAGTATAAAAATAAAGAGTTTTAATTTAAAGAAAGTCAAACAATGGCTAAGCATCGTACATAATTAAATTATAAGCTTATCATGCCTCACTTATATATCGAATAAGATTTATTAAGAAAAAAAATTTCTTCTCATATTGTAATTTAATTTTTGATTTTTATTTTTCTCATATTTTCATGGTTTTTAGTCTCCACTATTTTGTTTCTTGAAAATTTCTTAGTTGAATTTTCTCATTTGCATAAATATTATTGATTAGTAACATGTTATGTATATGTATTGAAATGGTATTTATGAAAATGTTTATAAAATGTATATAAAAAAATAATATGGGTAGGCGATTCGGGTTTAGATTTGGTTTATGTAATTACAAGGGCCCAAATGATTCCATTTATAAAAGGGAATAATACATATCTAAGGTAGTTATATGATACAATTTCAAAATTAAGAAACTTGTTTTAAAGTTTCAAAAATCAGATCATAATTCAAAATCTATTAATAAATATAATTAAAAATATTTTATTAATTAAATATATTAATGTTATAGATATGTTATAATATCATATCTAAGCTCGAGCACATCACCCACGAGCTCAGCTTGTCAAAGAGATAGTCAAGCCTACGCTTGGCTCGTCTCTCAATGGCCACGCCTTGAGCTCGTGGGTCAAGCTTGGCTTGGTCCAAGAGATCAACCTTTTTTTTTTAAATCCTCCTCACTTTTTTTCAGGATTTGGGATCGGTTACTTATTTTCGAGTATGTGGAGTTAAAATTATACACAAACAACTTATTACGTATACAATTTTTTTTTTTTAAATCAAGCATCCGAAAACAAAGAATTCATTTCCTCAAGTTCTAGGTATCATTAATGAAGTGTGCTACCAAACATACCTGAAATTAAGATTGTGGCATCCTAGGTAAGTGGCCATCGAACAAGCCCTCAATAAAATCACGAGGATCAATGCGTATGTAATAGAATGTAGTGTAGAAAATAAAGATGAAATGTATAAATTGGATAATGTAGAATATAGTGTGGAGAATAGAACTCGGAGAATGTATGTAATATTATTGAAATTTGAATATAATAGAATGTTTGTAATAATGAATAATGTAATAGAATAGACTTGATGGTAATTTAATATTTTGATTGTAAAGAGAATGTAGAAGAGGATAGATAGTTTATGGATTGGTGTATGAAAAAATGGTTTGTAATTGTGAGGTATTTATAGAGGAAAAAAAACGAAATTCAATGACCATTGAGAGACCCCAACGGCACTTTAAAAAGTTTGTGACCGTTTGGTTGCTTTAGGCTGATGAGCCACGAGTGCCTACTCGTGGGCATTGCTCACGAGTCGGCTCATCAAAAATGAAGAGTTGAGCTTGCTCAACTCCCGAGCTGCCCATGGGCCAATCCCAAATGAGCTATTCGGCTCGATTGTCACATCTACATACTGGTTACAATTGCAGAACCTTATAATCACAAATTTTATGGGGTTACAACTTATTTATATGTCATAAAGTATCAAATTAATTGGTCATATATTATTTCTCGATCATAAATGTCACAGTAAAAAATCGCACAAAGTCACAGTTATAAAATACAAATTGTGAATCACAATTACAAATTTAGTCGTAATCATACATTTTTAGGTTACATATTATTTATCGGTCACAAATTATCCATTTTATTGGCCACATATTATTTATTGGTCAAAAATAACTATTTTATTGGTCACGATCACCCAAATACTTGGTTACAAACACTTTTCACCCTACTCCACTACACCATCACTAGCACTAACCCAACACCGCACCACCTCGTCACCACCACCAAATGCCACACCACCTCACCTCACCACCACCATCACACCACCACCACGACTACTGACAACCACCATTTGCAACAGGAACACAACTACCAAAATTTGCAAATCACTAACAAAAACCACCTCGCTAAGCAAATCAAATGAGGAAGAAACCACTACAAAACCTCAAAGCTACTCTAAAATAGTGCACAGCTACAAGCGCAGTTGTGTGCAGCTCCTCGTTGTACGCTACACTGCACGAGGTTATGTTACGTGGTGTGCATGAGTGCGATTGCTCTGATCCATGAAGATGGTCTTCTTAGGTTGGGGGAAGGAACAGACAACCCCTAGCCTATGTAATTGGGTGAGTGTAGCGAGGCACTGTTATACGCACTGATGAGCGCGTGGCGCTGCTCTTATCGTCGGAGGATGGAAATGTTGATCGACGATAGAGAAAGAATGAGCATTGCGTGTGATTTGGGATTATTAGGGTTTAGGATTTGGGTAGGTGCGATTTAGAGAGATGATAGAGAGAGTATATAGACAAAATTTAATAATATTATTATCAATATAAAAAAAGAAGTGAATTATGACCTGATTTTTGAATAAATAAGTTTTAAATCTGATTTTTGAAGTTGAAAATTGAAAGGAAAAATTAGGTTCACTACCTGAAAAAATAAATTATTAGATTATACCCTTAAAATTAATTGAAATTGCAAATTTCCGTATTAATTATGTAAAAATCCCGAAAGTCCACTTTTTGGAGATTTTGTCACTTTTTTAATTTATGCCAATTTTCAATTAGTGGTCTTTCTTATCTCTTTTTACAAGATTGAGAGTTAATCATATCACATGAATATTGGTTTAAAGGGACATGTTATATCACTTTTTTATGAAAAAGGTATATGGTATTTTTTAGAAGTGACATACCTTAACTCGTTAAAAAAAGTGACAAGATAACAAAAAGCGACATACACTTTGAATTTCTTAAATTATTAAATTGTTGCCAAATTTAGCTTCAATGACAACAATAACAACTTAATCTCTTTTTAATAGTGTCGAAACTTAGTTTCTTAAAAATAGAGACATGATGTGTGATTTTTTTTTTTTTTTTTAAAGTGACATTTACATTTTAACAAAGGTTATTGTATATACAATCTATTAGGACAACAATGTAGTCATTTTGTCATTTTTATATTCAGCCCATGTTTGGTACACATTAAAATTTTCATTTTCATTCTTCTACTCATTTTCAACCACACATTCTTCGATAAAATAATATTTTTCATCACATCAATAACTTTTCCTTCTTTTCAACCACACATTCTCCATCAATCTACTATTCCAAAATACATTCTTCCAAAATAATGTGGCTCAAACACACCATAACATTTATTTTCAAGGGCTTGCATCCCTTATATTTATATCAAAATTTTTCATATAGCCTTGCCGGAGCCATATTAAAATTTACATTTTCATTCTTCTACTCATTTTTAACCACACATTCTTCAATAAAATAATATTTTTCATCACATCAATAACTTTTCCTTCTTTTCAACCACACATTCTCCATCAATCTACTATTCCAAAATACATTCTTCCAAAATAATGTGGCTCGAACACTTGTTCTCATTTACCTCTATAACGGATGAAGATATTAATTTTGTCTCTCTACAAAAAGAATGCAAATGAAATAATGTGACTCTTTTTTAAGAAAAAATAACAAATCATGTCACTTTTAATCTCCAGCAAATTAAGTGATATGTAAAAATATAAATAAAGTGTTACGTCATGTCATTTTTAATATCAAGCAAAGTTTGAATTCATATTTATATTTAAATTTACACAAATACACATGTTTGCATGTCTTTAATTGTTTTTAGAGAATTCAAGTGAGATAAATTGCGATCGTTTTAGAAAAAAATGACAGAGAATGTCACTTTCAAGTTTTAGAATTTTAATTCATACGTAAAAACACAAATAATGTGCTTCATTTTTAATATAAAGCAATGCTTGAATTCATATTCATATTTAATCTTTCACAAACCCATATGTGTGCATCTATTTAATTGCTCTAAATGAGAAACATTGCGACTTCAAAAAAAAAATGATAACAAAGAATGTCAGTTTTCTCATTTTCACAAGCACATTGGAAGCATTATTTGAATTGATCCAAAAATCTCAACATCAAAATTAAACAAAATATGAACTAATTGAATAAAAAATCAGAAACGTACAAACCTGTAGATTTTTATTGATTATTTGCAACTTTTGGAAAGAAAACTTCGTAAAAAGGTAGTTAAAGCAGTCATTGATTTTGTTTGAATTTGATTTGTGCAAAATTTCCATTTATGCTTTCGATTTTCCTTGATTTCGATTTGGAAGAGTTTGAATTTTGGAGCTCCTGGATCTACTTCTTTGTTCCAGCTTAATACTGTAATATTTATGGTGTATATTGATTGAAATTAGAATATTTGCCTCTTAATTCATGTTTGTCATGATTTTTCAAAATGATCTTAAAAGTAAGGTATTAGTGCAAGTACCTCAAATTGAAATTTATGTGTGGGTGTAATTTTCACTTTACAAAATATTCAAAATATGATGGATAATTTGAGTATTGAAATATTCGAATCGACCCATCCAACATCCATGACTACTCTTGAGGCCTAAATTGTTATTTGAAAAGGAAAAATTGAAAAAGAAAAGGGCAAAGCCTGTAAATTTGGGGATAAAGAATGCTAAGAACAATCAATCTTTTGGGGTAAAATTTGCTTCACTAAAACCATATATAATTTACAGATTTAGAAGGTACATATATAGACTCTTCAGAGAAAGGAAAAAGGACAGATTCAGTTACAAATTAAAACAAAGAATATTCTCTCTAACAAATCCATGTGCAAGCCAAACGGATTGTGCACCACCAATTCTTCTAGCATCTTCTATTGCTCAGTCAGCAAGCCAAGCTGGTGCTGATGTAGCTGGAATGAATGATAAGGCCACCAATGACAAGGCTGCCAGCTCACTTGCTCAATTCTTCATTTTCTCCAGCTCGAGATTCATCTTCTAACAGCCCCCCGCAAGGTGAAGAGTAGACGTTTTCTACTCCCATCTTGATCATGTGAAGATAGAAACTTCTAGAGTTCAATGCCTTAGTTAAGATGTTTGCAACTTGAGAGCTAGTGTGCATGTATTCAGTAACAATTTCCCCAGACTGTATCTTGTCTCTAATGAGATGACAATCTATTTCTATGTGTTTAGTTCTTTCATGGAAGATGGGATTTGTGGCAATGTAAATGGCTGACTTATTGTCACAATACAGGCTGGCTGCTTGAGTGTGTTCAATTTGTAAGTCTTTGAATAGGTATCTCAACCAAGTTAATTCACAACAAACACTCGCCATCGCTCTATATTCTGCCTCAGAGGATGACCACGATATTACACCTTGTTTCTTTAATTTCTAGGAGATCAAGGATGATCCGATAAATACACAATAGCCTGTCACTGATTTTCTAGTATCTGGACAGCTTCCCCAATCTGAATCTGAGTATCCCTTTAACTGCAGTTCAGAAGTAGATGAGTAGAATAATCCCCGTCCCGGAGCTCTCTTAAGGTATCTTAGCACTTTGTGAGCTGCATTGAGGTGAGGTATCCTTGGCTGATCTATGTATTGACTTAGAAGCTGGGCTGAGTAAGATATATCTGGCCTAGTTTGGTCAGATATAATAAACGCCCTATCAGTCGCCTATAGATAGATGGATCAGGTAGTAACTCACCCTCCTCTTTGGATAATTTGACGTTTTGATCAAGTGGTACTCTAGCAGGGGCTGATCATATTGTTCCTAAATCTGCTAGAATATCAAAGGCATATTTCCTTTGGCAAATGTGTATCCCCTCCTTTGACCTAGCAACTTCAATACCTAGGAAAAATTTCATCTTTCCCAAGTCTTTGATTTTGAATTGTGCATCGAGTGCTGCTTTGAGATTGTTAATGGTCTCCAAACAATTCCCAGCCATAATTATGTCATCAACGTAGACTAAAATAGCTATGAAAGAGTCTTCAGTCGATCTAACAAACAAGCTGTAATCAGCTTTGGACTGAGTGAAACCTTGTTGAAGAATGAAATTGGATAGCTTCGAATACCATTGTCGCGAAGCTTGTTTGAGTCCATACAAACTCTTGTGAAGTATGCATACTTTTGAACCTGCCACATTGTCATAGCCCAGTGGCAACTCCATATATACTTCCTCATTTAGATCTCCGTGCAAGAAAGCATTGTTCACATCTAGTTGATATAGAAACCAACCTTTCATGGCTGCAATGGCAAGTAAGGTCCGAACAGTCACAAGTTTTGCTACGGCGAGAAGGTTTCATGGTAATCCAAACCTTCTCGTTGAGTATATCCTTTGGCCACAAGCCTAGCTTTGTGTCTCTCCATACTTCCATCAGCATTGAATTTGATTTTGTAGACCCATTTACAGCCTATTACTTTCTTGTCAGGTGGCAAATCAACTATAGTCCATGTATTATTCAACTCAAGAGTCATAATCTCATTCTTCATGGCCTCACGCCATTCAGGGGACTTAACAGCTTCTAGGTATGTTTGTGGCTCATTTTGTGTAGTGATAGAGAGACAAATGCTTTATGAAGTGTAGACAGTTTATCATATGACATAGTGGAATTAAGAAGGTAAGGATTACCTGAAGGAATAGAACCAGTTTCCTTGTCCAATATCTACAATGGGAAAAGTAAGGTGGCATGTTAACATATAAAATCTTGTAATCTTGCTGGAACATTTCGAATTTTGGTTGATCTTCTGGGTAAATGGGGTGTAATTTGATTGTTATCAGGTTCATTTTGGCTTGGTTGTTGTGTGGCTGGATCATTTTGAGTACAGATTTGTTCTGTGGGTTCTGTATGATCAGATAGCTGATCAGATTGATTTTCTGGTTCTTTAAAAGAATCAGTTGGGACAGCAATAACAGAATTTTGAGGGAAACACAAATCAGCAGGATTTGGTTTTGTGAATTTAGACTCTTTGTATGGAAAAACAGTCTCATAGAACACAACATTTCTCGATATAAATACCTTATTTGTTTCCAAATCAAGAAGTTTGTAGCCTTTAACATTAAAAGGATATCCTAGGAAAATGTACTTCCTAGCTCTAGGATCAAACTTGTGCCTTCTATTCATAAGAGTTGTGGAATATGCAAGGCATCCGAAAACTCTAAGCTGGGAGTATTCAGGTTTAGTTTGAAAAAGAATCTCAAATGGGCTTTTTTAATCTAAAACTGCTGAGGAAATTTTGTTGATTAAGTATATAGCAGTCATTACACAGTCATTCCAATGTTTCAATGGAATTCCACTGTGAAACCTTAGAGCCCTTGCAACGTTTAGTATATGGTGATGCTCCTTTCAACAATGGCGTTTTGTTGAGGGGTTTCGACATAGGTTTGCTGGTGAATGATACATCTTTCAAGATAAAATTGTTTCACGTTAAACTCTCCCCCATTGTCACTTCAAATGATTTTGATTTTGGTTTGAAACTGAGTTTCTATCAATTTACAAAAATTTTGCAGACAATTTGTGGCCTCAGATTTTAATTTTAGCATATATACCCAAGTGCATCTGCTAAAATCATCTACAATGGTTAGAAAATAATGTGATCCATCATAACTAACTTCATTGCAAGGTCCCCAGATATCACAATGTATTAGATCAAAACATTTTTCAGACTTGTGCTTACTAATAGGAAACGACAGCTTGTGTAATTTTGCTAAATGGCATACAGAACAAGGTCTATTTTGGGAGACTAACTTAAGGATAACGTGCTAAAAAACAAGGGCATAATGGGATGGATGTCCCATTCTATAATGCCAAATATCAAACTCGTCCTTATCACTGATAGCTGAGGCTGTAATAGGGAATGTGCTAGCTAAACAACTCAAGTTTTCTTGAAGGGCCATAGGTGAAACTGGTTTGGATAGGATGTGGTAGAGGCCAGACCTTACTTCACCCATTCCAATCGTTGTCCAAGTCGAAAGGTCCTGTATAAAACACACATCAGAAAAAAAGACAACACAGCTATGCAGTGCTTGAGTGAGTCTTTTAACAGATATCAAATTAAAAGAGAATGAAGGGACACATAAAACATCTTGCAGAGTCAAGTGCAGTGCCAACACTAGTTACAGGGACGGTAGCTCCATTTGACAAGCTAACTGAGCAAGTGGCTCGAGATTGGATAGATGAGAAATATGTTGGGCTATAGATCATATGATCTGTTGCCCCTGTATCCAGAATCCAAAGGGCTGCAACTTTGTTAGCCTTTGTAGGATTAAGAGTATATGAGCAAAGAGATATACCAGAGATTTTGGGTAGAGCATTGTCTGAATCTGTAGCAGCAATGCTTTGAACTTGGTTTGCTGAAGGAATTAGGCTTTGACTTGTTGAGGATTTGAGAATGGCCATCAAGTGAGAGTATTCCTCCTGAGTGAGAGAAACATTTGGCTTGTTGATCTACTGTAGGTGTGAATCTGTTTCTTTCTTCATACTTATGGCCTAGTGGGTAGCCATGTAGCTTAAAGCACTTACTGGCGGTATGCCCTGGTATCTTGCAGTGGGAACAAATAGGCTTGTTTGGATCCTTGAGGCATCTCTCAAGTGAATGCCCTGCAACCTTACAATGAGTACAATAATACCTATCCTTTCTCACCAGATTTTGTCTGCCATTATCTCTGAAATTTCCCTTTCCCAGTAACGCCATTACCTCATTGATGGAACCATCATTTGAGATCTCCATTCTTTTCTCTTCTTGTTGGATAATAGCATAGACTTCATTCAAGGATGTAAAGAGCTTGTTTAAGAGAACTTGAGCTTTAATGGCTTTATAAGATTCATCTAATCCCATTAAAAATTTCATCACCCAATCACGATTCTGGTTCTCAACTACTACTTTTAGGCCTCCACATGTGCAGCTAGAAATTGATTCATAGTTCAGAAGTTTATCAAGCAAGGTTTTGAACTTAGAGAAATAGACACTTGCATCTTCCTGAGTTTGGGTCAATGTAGTGATGGCTTGCTTGATCTCAAAGATCCTGGGAGCATTCTGCTGAGCAAAACGTTGCTCTAACTCTTGCATTAACTGATGAGCAGTCTCAGTGTACGTAGTACTACATCTTATGCCCACAGCCATGGTATTTTGGAGCCAAGTGATAACAATGTCATTGCACCGAGCCAGTGTTCTGTCAACGGATCATTGGGGTCCTGAGGCTCCTGGATACTTCCATCTATAAAACCCAGCTTGTTCTTTATCCTAAGGGCTCTCTTCATCGACCTGGCCCAAGAATGATAGTTGTTTGCATCAAGGACATGAGTAACCAGAGTGGCTCCAGTTCCATTATTGTTACCAATGTAGTAAGGACTATTAAACTTAGTTGGATCATGAATTGTTGAATTGTCATTTTGAGTCTGATTAGTGTTTGCTGGAAGGTTTGAGGATTGATTATCAGTCTCATCCATTGAGGCTCTGAAACCATGTAAATTTGGGGATAAAGAATGCTAAGAACAATCAATCTTTTGGAGTAAAATTTGCTTCACTAAAACCATATATAATTTACAGATTTAGATGGTACATATATACACTCTTCAGAGAAAGGAAAAAGGACAGATTCAGTTACAAATTAAAACAAAGAATATTCTCCCTAACAAATTCATGTGCAAGCCAAACGGATTGTGCACCACCAATTCTTCTAGCATCTTCTATTGCTCAGTCAGCCAGCCAAGCTGGTGCTGATGTAGCTGGAATGAATGATAAGACCACCAATGACAAAGTTGCCAACTCACTTGCTCAATTCTTCATTTTCTCCAGCTCGAGATTCATCTTCTAGCAAAGCCACTTTACCATAAGAAAATAACGACAAGCAGTGTGGAAAGTTACGTGATAGAAATTGATTGAATGGAAAAGTTAACTATTTTAAACTTTTGAGGATAAAATGCCACCTTTATCTCAAGCATGATCTACATGTAGCATCGTCTGAAAAACATAACCGGTACCCCGAAGGTCCTCAATGTTCTTCACATAAATTCACACACTGAGAAGGATCAAAAGCGGCAATCAGAAGATTTTCTTGTACTAATACCAAAATAAAGATGTTTAAGGTTCAAATAATCAGCACAGTGGAGTGGAACCCTTTCCGCCGTTGTAGCCCTAGCCACCAGCCGTGACGACTCCCAAGTCGCCGCCGCTCGCGACGATGGCTCACTTGAGATTTGACTCGTCTTCCTCGGTTCTGTCGGCTGGCAATGTCAGCTTGTATGCGCACTATTTTATTTAATTAATTAATTAATTTTTATTTAGAATTTGAAAAATTATTTTCCTTCTTTTTCTTAAAAAACTTGGCTAGATTTTAATTTTTTTGTTTTCTGATTGGGACCCTAATTTGAGAGTGTCATCACTGGGCCGTTTGAAACAAAGGTAAATGATCACCTATAAATGCTCTTTTGTTACATTTATGTTTTGCATTGCATTTCGGAGATAATGTTATATTTCAATAGCTTGTTGTTGTAATGGGATTTATAATAAGTGGCTGATACAAACAAAGAATGGTTTTAATGTTTTGAATGAAACTGAATCTGGAACGTTAATCTAAACAATCAATTGATATTCTTTGAAGATAGATGACGAAACTGTTACACGAATAAAGATTCTTTAGCTCCTCACAAAAATATTGTACATATAAAGCAAGTGAATATTTTTTCCCCATAAGAGGGACAAGATTGTGAAAAAGGTGATGAAATGCCATTCTGTAATGAGCTAACACATAAATTACATATCTTTCCCTTGTTTAGCTGAGATTTTGGCCTCTACTAATTTTGGACTTTTAGTGGATAAATGCTATCATACCTTCTTTTGGGAAATGGGAAGTATATATTATTTTCAGCTTTGAAAGATAGAATTTATGAGATAATGTTCCTGAAGTGTTTTGCCTTTTCTTTTTGGGATGCCATTGCCCAATTCTGAAGTTTTAATATTAACTTTATTGAATTATTTTCTTTTTGCTATTTTTCACTTCAGTTGGTTCTAGATTCTATTGGGGTCTCAATATGGCAGTTGGCTGCAGAACCGTGTGACAATCCACAGCTTCATATAAAGCAAGAAATAAGGTCATTTCCAAATAACCATTATAGTCCTAGAACTAAAGGTGGCACTGATAATGAGAAGAATAGTGAAAGAGTACAGCGATGTTGATGAGAGCAATGCTACAGATAAGGGCTGAATAGAAATTGCTTGTGGTGATGACTATATCTGACTCGAAGAAACTTACTCACAAAAGAACGTTGCCGATGGTCAGTGGTGAGACATATGCCTCAATTAGTCTAAGAACTTTTCTTGTTATTATTTGTTCAGTTGTGTACACTTGCTTTTAGCAATTCCATTGTGTTGTAGGATGCACTTTGTGACATGGAGCCCTGATGCAACTAGGATATTTTCTGACGGCCTGGCCGGCATGTGATTTGTCTGCAAACTTCATTGCGTCTGACTGCTAAATTCCGATGAATGTTGTAATGTAACATATAGTCCAAGGAAAATTTGTATTTGATTGGATTAGCTATTTTATATGTTTTGGCATGTTTGCTCCTAGGTTTATAAGATGCTGGAATGCTAAATTTACTAGTATGCATGAGATGATGTTTCAATTTGGGAAGAGTATGCCAATTTGGCTCATGAGATCTACAGAATAACTGTTGCGCTTGGGGGGTCTGACTAGTGGAATGGAGCTTTGTGTATGGCCATTACTTGCACTAAGGTAAAATTCTCTTCTCATCATTTGGATACAAATATTCCCATTTTGGTATCTTGTCTTAATAGCTTTTCCTGCTCCACAGTGTTGCCTCTTATTGCATTTTTTTGGTTTCAGAAGTGGTACCATTGTCAATGTTGATAGTTCTTGCAATTTGTAGTCGCTTTGGAATTCTATTGCAAGCACAATAAAGGAATATTAGAAGATATATGTTTGGTTCGGATTAAAATCTGATTTTAATCTAAGTCAAAGTCAAACAATCAATATTAACCACATCTTTCATGGGTCCCACAACTTTTCAACCACACATTTCAAAAACTTCTATCACAATATACTAAAAATTTGATTTTAATCAAAGTCAAAGTCAAACAATCAATCAATATTAACCACATCTTTCATGGGTCCCACAACTTTTCAACCACACATTTCAAAAACTTCTATCACAATATACTAAAAATCTAATTTTAATCCCCAACAAACACTCTAATCTAGTTTCCAATTTTGATGCGTTGATGGAAAATGGCAAGTATATTATAGGCTTAGACGAAATCAAATCAATTAGAATAGAATTTCCATTATTGTGTTTCATTAATTTTGGTAAGACGGTTGAGTTTGTCTTATTTTTGAAAGGAAATCCTAGTTTTCCTTATTAGTTGTAATTTTTCTTTTTCGATATAATTTAGAACCTATAAAAAGTGGCTCCTTTATTGTAATAAAGACACAACTAATAACTTATTTTATGTTAGACTCTCTTAATTATCCGTTCTTTCTCTTAATTATTCTTTTGCTCCTTGTACTCGTCATCAATTTGGTGTTAGAGCTTGACAATCTCCTCTGACCTTAGTCTTGCTCTCACACGCATTACACTTAAGAAAGATTATTTTTTGGCGGCCATTTAAACCCATATACATAGCCATCACTGCGCCACTTACGACAATCCATCATCCCTACTGCCACCAACATCCAAAACCCTCGTTAAGATCCCTCTTAAAGATCAACAACAGTGAGCATTTTTATTTATCGTTACTACTAGTTATCGTAAAGCAGCAACTGTTCCACTGCTCTTAGTTTTTACTTGTTTGATATCATTGAATCCCTCTTCAAAAATGGAAAAAAAAAAAAAAAANNNAAAAAAAAAAAAAAAAAAGACGGAAAAACATGAAACAAAAATTCAACTACAGCCTGTTTGTTAATCCGAATTCAAGAAAAGGTTGTTATTGCTACTGTCCAAAAAAGGGTTGGCCTTCAAGCCCATCTCCAAAGCCCACACACAAGAAACAATAAGCCAACCCACTACCTAAATTCATCACAGATCCGAATAGCCCACCATACACTACTACAACAACCCTTCCAACCTAGCGTTACTCATAGATCCAGCCCTAAAGCCTAATCTACACCACAATCGTCTTCAATCTCAACTGCTCCTACTGTTGGCCTACAAATTTTCTGCAAGCATCGACTTCTTTACTGGGCCCACCCAAATACAATTATCAACGTATCCTTTTTTTTTTTTTTGCTGCTGCTGTACAATCAACCCATACCTCTGCCATTCGAGATAATCACCACCATTTGAGTTCATTGTCATCATTCGCCACCCGCTGTTTCTTAACACCGTCAAACGAACCACTAGCGTTTGATCCCCTACTGCTCCAGATTAACCATGGGCGGACCTGGGGGGCAGGTGCCCTCCCTAAATTTTGAAGTTTTTTTTTATGAAAGGAAAAGAAATCTACATTCATTTCAAACCAATGTTCTCTCCATTTCAAACCGAGTCGGGCCTCTTTAATGCTTGACGGAAGTTTGTAATTTCCTTTAAGTTTCCTTTGCAATTTTATTCCAGTTGAATTCAATTAATATACGTATAATACTCCGCCAGTTAACCAAACTATATTAGTCACAGTCGCCACCAACTCAATTAGATTGAAGAAAATGCAATCAGTGTCACCGACGATAGAACCACCAAGGAGCAATTTTATCACTGTCGTTGCCAGAACCCACCGCCAGTTTGTTGAAACCACAACTGTCAACCACAATCTGCCATAGTCCTTCCGATTTTCTCTCTAGTGTTTAGTAATGTTTAATTCTATTTTTTGAAAACATTGTTAGGGATGACAAAAAATCCTTTCAACGAGATGGGTTATGCTACACTATCAGAAGAATATTGTCAGAAGCTTGCTAGATACTC
>CAIGRT010203477.1:0-12842 GCA_903798405.1 Fraxinus platypoda | reverse complement strand
TGGCGAACCCCACATCGGTTGTCGGGCTCTGTTCTTGTATGAACTAGTAGCTGCTGCTAGCTATTAATTCTCCAATATATACCATTCCTGTACTACTCTTTGAAAATTGCACTCCAAAAATCCTTCAGTCTATCACACCACATCTACCCTTTGATGAATGGTGATCAGCATCGATCAATGGTGAATGCCCCACCCACGCCAACTCAAAAGTACACTGAATGAAATCTTAGTGGGGTTTGGAGAATTGGAGTCAGTCAATAGCTTCGAGTGATTTGATTTTATGAGTATACATTTTAGGCAAAATTGTAGCTGAGGTATCCAACCTTTTGGAATATAGCAAGTAGGTTCTCAACTGTTATTTTGGTGGTACCAGTCCCGTATGGAGAATTTTCCCCTTTTTATTTGACTGGGAACTCAATTTTTATTTTTATTTTATTAANAGCTTCGAGTGATTTGATTTTATGAGTATACATTTTAGGCAAAATTGTAGCTGAGGTATCCAACCTTTTGGAATATAGCAAGTAGGTTCTCAACTGTTATTTTGGTGGTACCAGTCCCGTATGGAGAATTTTCCCCTTTTTATTTGACTGGGAACTCAATTTTTATTTTTATTTTATTAAAAAGAAGATTTAATCTTACATTTAATTAAGCCTCCATTCGACAAATTTATAAATCATTTATACATTAAACAAACTTCACTTTCAACGACGCATTCCATAAATCTACAAATATTATACACTATTAATTTTTATCTATTTATAAATTAAGCTGGTTTATAGAGCCTAAACAATGAGGAAATTAAGGAAGATAAAAAGAAAATTAAAGAAAAAATCATTAGGGGGTAGGGGCCCACCCTTATTTTTTTTTAATTAAGCCCCTGTTTGAACCACATTAAAATTTTCATTCTCATTCTTCTACTCATTTTCAGCCACACATTCTTCAATAAAATAATATTTTCCATCACATCAATAACTTTTCATTCTTTTTCAACCACACATTCTACATCAATCTACTATTCAAAAATAAATTCTTCCAAAATAATGTGGCTCAAACACACCCTAAGTTCAAGTTGTCTTTTTAACTACAAATTGAAATTTTCAATTGAAAAAAAAAGGATAAATCGTCTATAAGGGTTCAAATGCTATACAAGTGATAAGTTGGGGACTGGGGTTACCAAATAATAGGTTTGGGATGCACTTTCAACATTTTCGATAGGGACCTGTAATTTTTTATTTATTTATTTACAAAATTTAAGCGAAGGAATCATGCTTTATAATATTTTTCCACATTTTATGCTCGTTAATGGAGCGAACCTATGAGCCGTTCGTCCCATTTAACATTTCTATGCTGAGTGGTTGAGGTAGACTCGGAAGGGCTGCAATTTTTTCTATTTTCATTTGTTCTTTTCTTTCTATTAGCTATATTCAAGGTGCTAAAATGCATAATGCGTGGTAATTCGTCTCGATCGAGTATCAAGTATTAAAAGAATATGCGTGCTTATGCAAAACATATGCGTAATTATACGTTTTCAATTTTTAATATTATTTTCAATATTATAAACTAATAAATAAATAAATAAAATAATGCATTCTTTAAATTTTATACATATTCTTTAATTTTATTTTTTTTAAAGTATTGCTCAAAATCATAAATATTACAGTTACTTGAATTTTATACATATTCTTCAATTTTTTTAGCTCAATATCATAGATACTACAATTACTTTGTAATCAATTTCTACAATTAGATTAGACATGAATATCGATTTTAAAAAATCTTAAATATTTTCTAACTCTTTATTGGATTCCATTTCAAACTCTTCTTCATCCAAATCGTCTTCCATGTCATCCGATATAAAATTATCTTCATCGAGCTCTCTTATTTCAACTCGAGAATTTCAATTATCTTTATAGATGGTAGGATAATATTATTAACTTCATCATCATCACAACCATTAACAATTCCAAATTGTTTATTACTAGCATCACTTGCTAGTAAAACTAGAGAAAGGTCAAAGAAGGAGGCTCGAGCTTTAGCTTGCAACTTTACGAAAAATTTGTTATGATTTTTTTGTTTTTTTAAACATCAAAACTCTATAGATTGTTGTATATAATTCATGAGTTGGGTGATTTAGGTTAATTTGATGTTTGTATGGCTCAATTTACTTTTTTTTTCAAGTTATAAAAATGGGCAGGACTTTGATAAGCTAATTTTGACATAATTTTCAACACAAATACATATACATTTTGACGTTTAAGTATGCATATGCGGTCAACGAAATAGATTGACCGCATTATCACGTGCATGCCCCATATGCGATGCGTTTCGAAAAAGCATCGAGCATATGAGTATGCGCACATTTTAGAACACTGGCTATATTTATGTTTATTGTTGTCAATTTTATCATGCAATTGAACATATCGTTACCAAATACTATTCTGATGAGTAGAGTTCAAACCAATGATGATTTTATCATCTACGTGCTTTACTTTAAATAAAACTAACTCTAATTAGAAAAAAAAAATTAATGATTTTGAGTTGTTCAACATATCTACTTATTTACTAAAAACAAGCAATTAGAATAAGCAATAAATTCTTGGAGTTTAATCAAATCATGAAATACACTAGAACGTGAATCCCTCATTTTTAAATCCTCAATTATCTGTTATTAACCAATTCTTGTGTTAAGTTGACAATCAATATTTCTTATACGTTAACTTTCTCTCTTAGGATAATTTAATTTTTACATAAGATCCGACTATTTCTCTATAATGGACGTGAATAGATAAAATCACAAGACAAAACTAGAAAATAATAAAAAATAAAAATTGGACTATGTATATATCAATATTTTTTATAGGACTTAGTGCTGTTTATTACATGTGCTAATTTATATCGAATCTCTCGAAAGCAATATAAATCACAAACACGTTCTAATGGTGGGAAATCATCAAAACGGAATAAAGAGAATAATAAATAACTAAGTGACTAACAATCACAAGAATTAAACTAAAATCGAGCAATTAATTAATCAAAGAGTTAACAATATTTCATCTTTAATCCTAACCTAAAAATATTTAGCTTGACATGATTGGATAGCAAGAATACATAATTATATAGGAATACATCATCGAAATTTCCTGAATAATTGAGAAAAAAGAAAGAATACGTTGATCCCCTTTTTTTGGTAATGGTTACGTGGACAACAGATGTCAGGTCTAGTCGCGTCCATGCAAGAAAATTTCAACACGTTTTGATCGGAGACTCGAACGGAAAAGGATGATGTTTATGAAATTGGGAGATGCTTTATAACGTGAGACAAAAATGTTCAAGTATCGACAATATGATCAAATATGATTGCATATAAACGAATAATCACAAATAGCTCAACCAAAGTAAAAATAATCTAAACTCAAGCAAATAAATATGTAATAAGCAAGAGAGAAGATTGGGTGTGGTTTTAAGTGTAAAGAGATGCATTAGAAACAAATGTTACAAGATTTGTTTATCTATAGAGTTCTGGTCGAGATGGTAACCATTGGTTAAGAATCACGCGACTTCATCTTCGAAGCCGAAGCCTCACATCACTCGGTCTGCTATGCATTTAATAAATTGATAACGGGTCGGTCGCCTTATACCCTAGGCAGACAGTCCTGACATTCATTATTATAAACGTTACATTAATCATTCTTAAAAATTGCATGTAGTTCCTCTAAAAGACAGCAATGATGGCTTCGATCAAAGGGAGCTTTGGATTGGAGCGAGGGCTTCTGCCAAAGGGACCTTTGGAAAGAAGAGTATCAGCTTCTTCTTTGACTTCTTTATTTTGACTAATTGGATCTTTGTTGACTTTGTCAGATCCGACTCATATCTCCACGTGGATCATGACGTGGTCTCCACTTGGAGCCTCGATGCGGAATATAAATTTTTTAATTCTTGAATCTTCAATAGATTTTGAATGATGTTCCTTCTACTCTTGCTTTGAGCCTAAGAAAAATATAGATGGTTCCTTCTTCAATAGATTTTGAATGATGTTCCTTCTTCAATGATGAGAGATTTTTTGTGTTTTGCGTAAGAATCCTCTAGTTTGCAAATATTGAATAAATTGTGAATGTAGGAGAGAGTTCTCTAGATTAGACTCCCTTATTTATATGAGTCTGTCAATAGTCTTGAAACACAGAATTAAGATGCCCTTAATTCGTAAAAATCAACTTTTCAAATCTTAATCAAATTCTGACCATAATGGTCTCACCTAACCTTTCCCCCAGGCACTTCTATGGAGGTCTCCCAAAATCCAAGCTCTTGCAACTTAGGATTATTTTCTTGTCGGGACCTTTTACTTTTTTCTTCCTCGTGCCGGAATTAGAATCTGTAATGCTCGCCCCAGCCCTGCTTGGCCATAGTTGGACGCAAGGCTGGGCGAGTGTTAATTTCTAAGTTTGTCCATTCAACTCCTCTAACTTTGATCATATTAAATCCATCCTTCTAGTTTTTTATTAGTTCAATTTGACCCCCAACTTTTTAAAAGTTCAATTTTAGTTCTCATTCTTCAATTGACTTCCAAAGCTCTTCCAATCAAGTCTTTGCACTTCCAGAAGACGTGCAATTTCGTCATTTTTCCTCAATTAAGCTCCTAAAATCTTCCCTTTTTGCTAAAGCCATTTCCAAGTTGGAACTTTTACTTAGAAAAATAATATTTTAATAAAATTAAGTAGAATTTCACTCAAATAATCAACATTAAGCTATTTTTAAGAACTTTGATAAGCGTGTAAAATACACTTACCATACATTCGCAACAATGCTCCACACATCTTGCACTTGTCATTTTATTAACAAATTGCATAAATTGAAATGTTAAGTACCAATATACTAAGATGTCATAAATTGGAATTTTGCACCATAATTTTTCTTCAATTTATTGCACGGCATAGGGCATGTGTCATGGGGGTCTCATCTCTTCTTTTTTTGGAAAAGTCTACATGTACATAATATATGTACATAATAGTGTCCATAATGTGATGTGGACAAAATCCTGTTGTTGATGTGAAAATGTGATATTTGAATTAATGGTTGGATCCAGTGCCACGTGTAATTATGGACACTATTATGTATAAATTTATGTACATGTAGCACTTCTCTCTTTTTCTTTACATTCCCTTTTCATTTATTTATTATTTTCAAGTAATTTCTTTTTGTCTCATATATCACCTTCTCACTTTATACAGGGTTACATATATACCTAGTCCTCTCTCTATTTATTAATTCTATCATATCTGACCTTGAAACTTAGCTTATAAGCTGTTTCTTCTTGGTGAAGATCACAAGAACCCATCAACATCCTTTCATCTCTATCAACTCCATGCATGAAACTAATGAATTTTCAGTGTCTTTGCCTCTGCAAAAGGAAACTGAACAACCCCATCTAGTTTTCTCTCTTATATAAATACAGTTCTTTACAAAATTCTTGTGAATTAGGGTTAGTTCTCAAAGGATGTCACCAGATAATAATACCATTGCGGCCAAGTCCGTCGGAAAAGATGAAAGCAGCGGATTGACAGGCCAAAAAACCACCGTAGCAAAGCCCCAAGAACCGGCTCTAAAGTGCCCCAGATGTGATTCACCAAGCACCAAGTTTTGCTACTACAACAATTACAGTCTGACACAGCCAAGGCATTTCTGCAAAACTTGTAGAAGGTACTGGACTAGAGGAGGAGCCTTGCGCAACGTGCCGATTGGCGGTGGTTGTCGGAAAAGTAAGAAAATGAAGGCTTCTAATTCTAGTATTTCTGGGGATTCGAGGGATTCCATTGGATCATCTGATATTGGTGGATTGAAATTATTACAAGGTATATCACCAGCCATGGATTTCCAGCTTGGAGGGTTAAATTTCCCAAGGCTGGACTATCCAAATACTGGTCTTTTTAACCAGTTTTCCTCTTTTGGGGATATGCCAAGCAATTCTATTTCTGCAATTGCATCAAACCCTTGTTTCAGTCTTGATCCTTCAGGAAGCTCTCCTATGATGGGATTCAATTTTCCTTTATGTTCTTCACTCAAACAAGGAGAAACCAGTACTCCAAGTCTTCAAGAAATGGGCGGCGGTTCTTTGAACGTTCACTACAGTCTAGCAACTTCTATTGAGTCCTTGAGCTCTATCAACCAAGATTTGCACTGGAAATTGCAGCAACAAAGAATGGCTATGCTTTTTGTTGAAAAGAATCAGAAGGAAAACTGTGTCTCAATTACTGCAAGTCTTGAACCCCAGAATCATAAACAAGAGGCCCTGTTGTTTCAGAACCTGGAAATTGCAAAACAAGAAGCTTCTGGATTTGGCAGTTCAGCAAAAGAGGGAACAAGTGCAAATCTATCAACTGAGTGGTTCTTCGATAATTCTTATGCACCAGTTACTCCAATCCCACCCAACGGTAATGGCAGTGCAAATGAAAACACCAGCAACTGGAATGGATTTCAAGCATCATGGAGCAATTGGAATCAGTACAGTTCACTCCCATAGAACTGAGAAAACTTCAGCTAGAATTTATTTATCTCTGTATAGGCATCTTATGGTTTCTATTTGGTAATTCTATTGGCTCAATCTAGATGCTATCTTTCGTATAAGTTGGTTCTTCTGTCTTATGTTGTGCAATTAAGGAGAAATATAGAAAGGGAAAATAGCTTTTCAAGATTAATTTCTTATTGAACTTCGTTTCAGTAGAAGTATCTATCAATATTTTATTTGCATTTGATTAGACCACCTTTTTTTTTCTTTTGTGGGAACAAAGTAAGTTTGTGAGTATTCTTTCTTTTGTATCCATTTTGCTTCAATCTCTTTGGGATCAGCGAATTGATTTGGACCGTTGTTAAATAGAGTTAATGGCATATCTCTGATATGTTTCAAGTCCTCAGAAGCTCTTATCACTGTCTCTGGGCTCTCTCTATCTGGTAACTGATCCTCAGACTTTGATCAGCCACTGACACCGTGTATAATGAATGTAACACAGCAGTAGCTGGGCAAGGCTTCTGTCTGCCTAGCTAGGATTTTTTCATAATAATTAATTTTGCAGTATCTTGTGATCTGGTGGTGTCTGAAAAAGTGGTGGCTTCAAAGGAAAAAAGACTACATTTGAATGAATAGAGAGATGGTCTATTCTTCCGCATTGCAAGAATAGTGTTAAGCTTTTGTGAATCTTGGACACTGAGTCCCTCCTTCAGGATGCTTCCCATTCAACACTATTGACAAAATAATTTAAATAAATAAATTTGTCATGATTGAATCGTTAGAACTTAGAAGGTATATTGACTTCGACTTTTAAATTAATGGTTCTACGAACATTGATTCTATGATATCGTCTCAAAATTTGATTTCTAATCCATTCAAATTTCGGCAGCCAATATTTATTTTCCTGAGAAATATTTTCTCTCTAGCATTTTAAATATAGAGTTTATATTGCAAAAATCAATCCATTAGTTGTTATTAATGAGTAGGATTTTTTATTTTTTTTATTATTTTTGACTGTGTGTGTGTCACCATGCAAGGTTTGCGGTCTAAGAGAAAAAATATGTCCTGAAATTTTTAAATCACTGATCGAATTCAGAAATGAACGAAAATAATTATGCATGTAACTGACACAAAATTCAAAATTTTCAATTTTTGTAAAGATGGAATCATGCACGTGTTATAGAGCAAACATATTTTTTAAGATTAAAATCAACTATTTCATAAATATACACAAAAAAGAGAACAAAACAATGATTTACTAACTTTATTTTATCCCATTTAACACTTTATTTTTGAACTTTATCTAAAAGGGGTCAATTTTTTTCTGGACAATTTGTGTGGTGTGAGTGTGTGTGTGTGTGTGTGTTTTTTTTAGAGAGAGAAAAGTAGTGGTTGGGCGAGGATAGGGAAGAAGACAGTGTGTAGCGAGATTAACGTGATAACTGGAAGAAACCTCGAGTTACACTGCATTGCTGTTGTTTTCAACTGTCAACTCATGCCTTGCAAGAATTTCATGAGCCTAAAACATTTTCAGACAACTATGCCTAAACCACTTATTCTAGATCCACTCACTATTCCCATGTTTGGTTTTGATAAAACTCAAAATAAATATTGATAAAACGTGTGGTTGAAAAGTTGATAAAAATTTTGGATCTCATGAATTGTGTGATTCAAAATAGGTTTTAAGAAACGGGGCCATATTTCCTTCTTTCAAATTAATTGCAAATGTTCGACTCACACTACATAAGCCCCTGTTTGACTACTATTAAAATGAGCTTTTTTGGGGAAAATGAATTTTGAAAGTGATTTTTTGGAGAATGTTTGATTAAAAGGTAGAAATAAATTTTGGGTTTACGTACAGAATATTTATATTGTGAGAATGTGTGATTGAAAATGAGTTTGAAAAAAGAAGAGTTTTGTTTTAATGATTGTCAAACAGGGTGCGTTTGATATATCGTATTGTATTAGCCTATTCCAATTACTCGACATTAGAATCTACATGACAACAATTACCAATGTACTTAATTTTTTTGTACACAATAAAATTACTTCATTTGACAAGATTTTTACTTGTTGGAGAGCTATTTAAAAAATCAATTTTCTTTAAAAATTCTTTTAGTCAGATAAAATATTTTTAAAAAATTATCTAAATATGTTCAAATTAATTTTGGACTTTTCAAATTCTTGCCAAACAAGAAACAATTTTAAGATGGGATAGAGGGTGTTAACTTCTTCCTAAAACGAGAAAAATGCAATTTTAAACAGCCCTCTAAACACTGTACAAGAGGCTTTTTTGAACGAGAAAAATGCAATGCACTTAAGATGGTCACCCTTTCCGGCCCCTAGTGCGTTCAAAACAACGGGCCATTGAGTCTCACATTATTCACGGTCGCACCCTAATCATTGCTAATTTAGCCTTTAGCGGCGTCTCCCTTTTGTCCATATTGAACTATACCTATCAATCATTTGCCTCATTTTTGACCAGACAGTAACTAAAATTATTTTTATTTGCGGTTATTTCATTTATTTGTTGAGAGGATTAAGAGTTAAATTGAGACCCACCGATGAACGCGCGCGGCCTAAATTTTGTGAGCACATTTTGTGTTTTGATCGTTTTACGTGAATGTCGAGTCCAATTCATGGTAACTCAGATTCTCCAATTCTCTATTAAAATTTAAAGAAATAAAAACAAAATCTCTCGAGACTCCATTGGGTCGCTAGTACTTGATTACGTACGATTTATGCAAGTCGTGAACTTTGATGCAATGGAATACGTGTAATGATGATTAAGACGTCAAAAGCTCATTGACTCACAAAAAATATCGAAAATTTAGGCAAAATATGGAGAAATTTATTCTCACAATATTTCATTTAATATATTTAATAATAAAAATCAAATAATATTAAATCCTAATTCTAAAATTTAAAGGAAAACAAGAAATCCTAACTTAATATTCTAAAAAAAGACATCCTAGGAAAAATTATCTAAAAGGTTTTGTCCGTCCAATAAGTTTATTTGTATTTGTGACATACCAATTTTACTACGTTTGTCAAAATGCCAATTAGGAATTTCTTTGTCATTCAGGTAATGAGAGAATCAATTCCTCATCCGGAGGCAAAAACAATTCAAGCCCTTGTTTGGTCGAGATTAAAATCAGGTTTTTAGTATATTTTGATAACAATTAATGGAATATATGGTTGAAAAGTTGCGGATCCTATGAAATGTGTGATTAAAATTAATTTTTGACTTTGACTTAGATATTAATCAATTTTTTTAGCAATACCAAACAGTGGCCAAATTTATTCATTTCACTAGTTTAATAATTTTAACATAAAAAGAATGCGAGAAAAATTATAACTATCATACTTTTAAGGGTTTGTTTGAGCAACATTTTTAGAAAAAAAAAATGCATTATTGAATAGTGTTTTGACATCATTTCAATAACACATTTTCAATAAAATAATATTATACGCAAATTCAAAATTTTTCTTATTTTTTAACAACATATTTTTCATCAGTACGCTATTCAAAAATATGTTTTTTTTTTGGACAAAAATGGGACTCAAACAAAGGCTAAGAGTTCACTTTCAAAAATATCAAATATGTAGAATTGTTTCAAAAATTAGGTCATAAATCAATATTATCTTTTTTAAAAATTATAAATACATGAATTTATATATTAAAAAAATAATGTGACTTAAATTGAGAGTTATTAAATGATAATTGAAAATATTGTCTCTCATCTTACACATCCTAAAATGGAAAATAGAATCTCGCACATCCATGACATGAAAATTTTGACCATAGTTTGTCCAACTTGATTTCTCTTCCTTCTTGATTTATAAATAATTTTATATGGCAACCGGCATCGACCATTTCTGATCACAATTCTGAAAATTTTACAATGCAGTGAATATCTCTTCACAATTTGTTTGCTTCATTTAATACTTTTATGTGACAGTGATCTATTATACCGTGCGATTGTGATTTATAAGGTTGTGTGACTGTGACTGCCGTCATAAATCCGTGACATTCTTTTGTCCATTTATATCACGTCTAATATATTCTATAGTTTCAAGTCAGAATGTACAATTTAAGAATGTGATACAAAACATGTGTATTTGAAAATTTAGATTTCGTGCGAAAATTGTGACTTGAATTCAAAGGAAAAAACTTCATTTAGGGAATTAAAAGAAAAACATTGAATCTAGTTGCAAAATATTTATCAACTGATGAATGTTTTGTGATTTTGAAATTCGGTAATGACGAAAATTAGCCTTTAAATTTAGGATTAGTTTGATAATGTACATAGTTATTATACGTATTTTGTTTAATAATATAATTTAAATATATTAAAATAAATATTTTTATGTAAAACCTATTTTTTTGAGTAAAATTTGTAATGGACCAATTAATGATAATGATATATTATAACATGGTTTCAGTTTTGGGAAAAAAATCGCATATGCCTGGTCGAAATAAACTATTTCATAAAATACTATACACTGAATTATATATGTAAAATACTTTTTAATATGTAAAATAAAACCCAATATAATGTTTCCTAAAAATACTCATATTTCAATTTTTGTACATTTTTAAAAAAAATTGTAATTGAAGAATTCAAAATACACCATAAATTACTCATATTCCAAATCAGTTGTTTTGTAGAATATAAATCTATGCATTTTCTGCATTCATGCACTTCCTAGCTTTCCTCACATTCGTAAGGACGAGATCGGCATCCCGCATCCGTTTGATGTCCTCCATAGATCTTTTGATTTTCATACTTGTATAGTTGACATGCGAAGTCACTCCTAGCAATGTTGCGAACAAAACTTAATGTCATGTGATGTATCTTGTCGTTGATGATAAACTCTGCGTATTTTGTCACCATAGTTATGAGTGCAAAAAAATATTAAAATTGTTATATTACATATGAGTGTATCATTGTCGTTGCATTCAGCACATAAAAAATTGAAAAATGTTTACTACAACAATTGAAAAAATAACACAACTCAATGAATTTAGCACCGATTGTATCCTTATACCGAATACCTAAAGAGTACTAGATTGGAATTCACCCGTATTTATCCTATGGAATTTCAATAACCAAGTCATCTTAACTACTAGTGGATCGAAACCTTGATTACCATCTTAATGACTAGTTATATCGGGGTGAGATAATGTGGGAAATATTATTTACGTGCTTATGAAATATAACACACAATTATATGATACTTATAATATTAGTCAGAGTTGTAAAGACTTAGCAAGGCCAAATAATAGTTAATGTTACTGACAAGTGTATGATACTTATAATATGTCTATGAAATGTAACGGACCTAAATCACGTTTCATGATTATATAGTGTTTACATTTTTCTTGCAAACAAGAATAGACACGCTAGTTTGATATGTTACCTACGTGCTACATGGTGTACTTATGAAACTTGCATATTTAAGCAATAGAAATCCTCATGTAAATATGAGCTTTTTTCACCTCCCTTTTGCAAGATAATGCATTTAGTACAATTAAACCTTGTTATGTTAGGAGATGATAACTTCAGTTTTCATTTGATCCTTAGTGCACTAGTTTATAGCAATATCATCCATAAAGATCACTCTCCTTACATGATCACTGGCACTTCTACGTGTGTGTGTAATTGATATATGTTTTCGGAGATTTTAGGAGAGTGATTCTCGATGGAATCGATTTGGGAGGAATATGAAGAGCCTCCAAATTAGGGATTTCGATATTAATCATCTACGTTAAGGCCATGTTTGTTGGAGTAAACTTAGGAGCCTGTTTGGTAGGGATTCTGAGAAAATTTCATATCTAAAAGATTAAGAGCCTGTTTGGTACAGATTCTCATTTTCTACAGTAAATCAATTCTCATTTTCAACCACACATTCTTCAATAAAATAATATTTTCCATCACATCAATACTTTTTTTTTCTTTTTCAACCACACATTTCCCATCATATCACTATTCAAAAATCAATTCTTCCCCCAAAAATCCCTACCAAACACACTCTAGCTACCTTAGTTATATGTCTATATGATTTGATAGTTTTCATGTTTTGTTTTTACTATAATTTTGCAGTATTTATGGAGGAAAAAAATCACGAAGTAATGTTTAAATATTTATTAAAAAACTGGTTTGTGGTATAATTTCCACTTCATTTTTTCAAATTTATCGTCGCCAAAATTGGGCTGGTTATGGGCCGTACCCGAAATGGACCGGAACGTCCAGCCTAGAGTGGCCCGACCATTTTTAATGCTTTCAAATAAGGGAAATTATAAAAAATCTGGTATTTAAAGATTAGAGTGCAAAAATCA
>CAIGRT010203475.1:0-11802 GCA_903798405.1 Fraxinus platypoda | reverse complement strand
CGAACGGTTCCATAATTATATTTGAGTCCATTTATTAAATACCTGAAAGTTTTGGGTCAGTTCGATTCTCTTCATAACCGAACCGAACCGAACCGACCCACGGACAGCCCTAACATGCACGACATAAAATTTTCTAGACAAATCCTTATCTGAAATCTTATTTAAAATTTTATATTACTTTTTGTCAAGTTAAAAAGATTCACTACCCCGCAAGGTTTTGTCCCATAACGGAATTTATATTACCAAATCTAACAGCAATGCCAGTCGCGAGCCATTTCCAGCATAGGTAGATTCATATATGTTGGAAAAGTCCTTCAAATCAATCTGGATAAGCATTGCTAGATTTTATTTAAGAGGTCGTTTTTCCTTATAGTTATCACTAGTTCTTTAATCTTTATCTATTTCTCTTACAAGTTTGAGCAAGTTGGTCCTTGAGATTTTTAAATCTTTCATATTATTTTCATAAAGTTAAGTTTGCCCCCTAAATTTTCATATTAAAGCAAGTTGACCACTTATAGTACCCTCTAAGGTTTACTTCGACTATTTCTATTGTTATTGTTAATGTCTAAGTTATGGTCATGGTTCGAGTCATAAGACCTCATGTGGGACATATTATTGGTGATTAGGTTGTTGGAACCCATTGTTTGGAAGAAATCATATTACTTTATCACATTTTGGTTTGCCTATTTTTTTTTGTTGTTAGGCCACTCTCTGGCTCCATCTTTGAGTAGATTGCGGGTAATTCCATGAATGTTTGCAGTGCAGGTTTTCAACTTGTGGGATGTGATCCTCAAGTCTTAATGAGGTCAAGGTAGATGATCGTTTCCTTTGAACCAACTTCTAGTTCTTGGTTGACTTAGTCGGCATTCAATGTAAATGCCATTCATTTAAGTTGATTTGCTCACATCATTTAATTTTCAAACTCAATTTGATTCTACGACACCATTGCTAGACAATTTGGCTAAACATTGCTAGATTTTAGAAAAGTTAGTTGTTAATGGGTGAATATTTTAGAATAAAAGATAATTTTTTTTTATATTTATCGATTAGTTACCTAGTTCTCTTATGTAACCTATAAATAGAACCTTGCAAATCATTTTATATTAATGAAAAATGATATTACATTAATTTTTCAAATCCTATAATATGGGTAGCATTGAAAGGCGTCTGATCCATATGAGACATCCATGCAAGATGCAAACAAACCTAAAGCGGATATATTTCATCTTTCCCTGAAAACATTTGCTTTCCACATAGTCCACTTGACAAATCAAAACTCGGATTAGGAGCCTTCGTCTCAATATTTTAAGCTTTCTTCTATTTTAGGTACCTAGAAACCTCTTTCTTTCAAAAGTAAAAATGGCGCTACCTTTTTGAATATTTTTGTGTGCGTGCTTGCTTGCATTGGTACGTATGTGGTGCGCCCACTACACAAATATGAAATGCATTGAAACATAAAATTGCAAAATTAAAACTTACGACAAGCCTGTTTTGCTGTGTAATACATTTTTTGGCCAAAAAAGTGAAAAATAAAAATAAAAATATTGTCATATTCCTTTTAACATGTAGAATTTGAGAAATTAATGTAATATATTTTTCATTGTTATATCAAATATGATTTACAATTATCTATTTGTTATAAAATAGAGATAAAAAGCGAGAAGAATGGAAAAGTCAATATATTTGTATGTATTTTACTAAAAGCAAAGGCCTATATTTATAGAAAAGAATTAGGATGTAAATGATATAATAGTCGTAATAGCTAGGCTACAGGAGTATAGTGGTCATTCACTAATAAATATATAATTTACACCACTCCTCCTTAAATAACACAATACAAAATATTTGCTCGCTAAAATATTGTTTGATAAAAATTCAATGGGACAAAAAATATCATATGAAGGAAAACAAGTACAGTTATTTTTTTAGTATTAAAAATATATACCGTATCATTAAAACCTTACTAGAAAAAATCAATGGGTTAAAAATTTAGTGAAAGAAAAATATTACAGTTATTCCCCCTGATTATGATCACCATAAATCATTGAATCGACACATTCATATCTCGTAAATCAATTTCTTGAATATAGATATCGATAGTTCTTTTGTGAATTAATTAGTCACATTGTCATTTGAACGAATTGTTTGAACTTCGTTATTACCGATCTTCTAAAACTCATATGTATAGAAGAATTTTGAAAAAATATTTTGTCATGTCTCCTTTGATATAACCACTTTTGAGTTGTGCAATACAAGTTATATTATTTTCATACAAAATTGTTAGACTATCTTTGTTGAAGTCATGTTCCTTAACCATAAACATTCTTTGTTTGCTTCATGGATTGCAATAATTTCAGAATGATTTTAAAAATGTTGCTGTCAAGGTTTGCTACACGGATCTCCATGATATAGTTGTTCCACACATGTAAACACATATCATGTTTGCAATTTAGCATTATGTGGATCAGAGAAATAAACATGCATCTGCATATCCCATTAAAGCAGATTTCGACTTTTGAGAATAAAATAATCTCAAATCAATAATACCTTTCAGATAACGAAAAATATTTTTAACATCATTCCAATGTTTTGGAGTTGGTGTAGAACTATATATTGTGAGGAGATTTACAAAAAAAAATTATGTCGGGTCATGTACAATTTGCAAGATAAGTTTATTTATTGACTTATTTAAATTTGGATGATTTTTAAATGTTAAAACATGTGCAAAAAACGTGTACAATTGGTTTCAATCAAAATGGGTAAGCCAGTTAGCCAGGACTGACTAGGTGCTACAGGTAAATATGATTTCTTGGCTGCAGATTTTACAATGAACGTGCCTTGGAGGAGTCTCTACATAAGTAAAGAAGATTATTAAGGGATGGACAATTCTTTTAGTTAATTTTGCGAAATTACTAAACCAAAACTATTGTATTTTTATTGTTTGATAGTGGATTATTTTACCCGTGACATTGGGGCTCTAGATGTTTCCCTTAGGGGTTTACCACACTATATCTAGTGTTTATCTTTATTTAATTCTGTAATAGATTGTATCTTGTAGAACACAAATATGTTAAGTCGTCACAGTCAGAACTGTACGTAAAACCGTTTGTAGGAAGTTCTGACTAACTTGTATATTGTGGCTATAATGAATAATTGAGATAAATTGTTTAACTAAGTTTTAGTATTTACAATTAGTATCAGAGCGGGTTCACTTTTAAAATACAAGATCTACATAAAACCTAGTAATTATTCGTTCAATCTTATCTGTCGTGTCTAATTATTTGTATTGGAAATTTAGAATGTCAATCTGTGTTCAATCTTTACATAAGAAAGGTTGGCACTGAATCATGTATGGCTATAAAATTCCCATCGTAACCGAAAATGATGTAGAAAGAGAAAAACGAGCACATGAGTGGGTGACTATAGGTTATAATAGTTCTAATGGAATTCTAAAGCCTTAAATGCTATTTTCTCATGTAAAGATGCTAATCAATTTCGTTTGATTTCTATATGCAAGGTGGCTAAAGAGCGCGTGAAACATATTACAAGTTTCTCATGAAAGAACCTTGATTGTGAAGTCTTCTAAACTCCAAATGTTGACACTTGAATTTGAGCAACTAACAATGCGATATGATGAGCACTTTAAGGACTTCAATTTCAAACTATTTGTACAGTCGTGATACTCTAGGAATGTTATAAGTCCGGTGCTATGGGATATAATCAATAAGTAAAGTCATAATCAATAGAGATGTTATATTTGATGAAAGTACAATGCTTCATGGCTTACCTTCTAGAGATTCTTGTAATACAAATTAGCAGAAATTGAACACACGAGTAGTTTGAGTTTGGTTCGTGGTTCATATCATAGTCTACGTCTCAATCAATCTCAAAAGTAAAGTGTCGTATCGATTTGTCACCACGATTAGCGCCACCACAGTTTCTATTGCTAAAGACAGGCCTAGAATAAATAGACCTCCACAAAGGTACGGTAAGGCTAATTCGGTTGCCTGTGCTTTAAATGTGACAGAAGATATTGATTTCACTAAAGAACCTTCTACTTACTCAAGAAGTAAATAATTGTGATGAATCTGGTATATAGATGATTGCTATGCAGAAATAGATAGAATCACTTCATAAGAATGGTACATAGGATTTAGTGAAATTATCTAAGAATAAGAAGGTTGTTCATTGCATATGGGTGTTCAAAAGGAAAGAAAGTACAATAGAAGTTGAAGAAGGCAAGTATAAGTCAAGTCTAGTTACAAAAGGATACAGTTAGATTCCAAGGGTAGATTTCACATATATGTTCTCTCCAGTTGTAAAGCATAGTTTGATTCGAACTTTGCTTAGTATTGTAGCTATTTTAAAAAGAGTGGTGATGGGTCTTTTGTATATCTACTCCTATATGTTGATGATATGTTGATAACAGTCAATGATAAGGGAAAGATAAGAAAGTTGTTCAGTGGATTTTTAGATACCTTCATGGCTTTACTAATATTTATTTGCACTTTGAGAGAAATACAGATGAAGTTATTAGGTATGTTGACTCTGATTTTGCTGGAGATCTTGATGAGAGAAAATCTCTTACATGGTATATTTTTATTATTGGTGGTTGTCCTATTAATTGGAGAGCTACTTTATATATTACAGTTGCATTGTATACTACTGAGGCTGAGTACATAGCTATTACAGAGGCTTATAAGGAAGCAATTAAAAAGACTATTTGGTAGACTCGGTAAAGACTTGTAGATTTTTGCAGTCATTTGGAATAGTTAGAACTCTATTTTCTTCACAAAAGGTCAGATATTCCATGAGAGGACCAAATACATTACTATGCGGTATCATTTTATGCTTGATGTTATTGCTCGCGATCATATTGTTGTGAGCAAAGTTGATACCCAAGATAATCTCGTTGATATGATGACCAAGTCACTCCCTATAGCTAAATTTAAGCATTGCCGACTTGGTTAGTATTTGTTGTTGAATTTACCCTTACGAGCTTTTGTGGAATAGGTGGCTAGTTTTGTTGAATAGTGAAATTTTATTCATTGCATTGAAATTTGTGTTAATGTGGAGATTTATTTGAGTACAAATTCTGTTTGGCCTAGCTTGAAAAACTCATGGTACGACATATTTGGTGAAACTAAAATTATGAGAAAAATGGGGGATCTCTCGTGATAGTGCCACTAATGTGTATTAGGGTTTCATCATATCATATCATTAGGAGGAGTCGCACATCTTGTAATTGTCTTTGATATAGTGAATTTCTCTCCCTCGACTCGTGTTTTTTACCCGTCTTGAGTTTTCACGTAAATCTTGTGTTCTTGTTCTTAGGTTTATATTGTGCATCCTCATTTTTCATAAAAGATAGCAAATTTACGTGTCAACATAAATTTCTGTAAATTTTTAACGTTCACGAGCTAACTCGATGACTAACATTGTAAATTAAAGCCTAGTAATTTGATAGAGACAAGTTAAAGTTGGTGGGGGCCCAATTGAGATTTCTTCGAAACTTCAATGACGAAAAATATTGTTTTGAAAATGAGTGATACCAAGACTTTATACACCGGAAACAAAGACAATTACTCATGGGAATAAGACCAAATAATTTTGGAGATTATATGTAGGGGGGATCTAACTAGAACAATGCCATGAGAAGAGAAAAAATATTTAAAAACCTTGTGCATAATTAAATATCAGAGATAAATGCTTCATTTTCACATGGGTTTAGAAAGATTAGTAACCAGAATTGAAAAACATTCCACCTCAAAATCCTCTTTTGAAGCAAAGCTACATCAACTGTCACAATCTTCTTGAAGGACAGGATAAACAAGAACTCTAATCGAAAATAAATAAACTACAGACGACACGGATTTAAGGAAGAGAGAGACGCAAACATTCTTCACTTTCTTAGTAAGGAGAGAGACCCACATTTGCAGGAGCAAGAAACCCATCCTTCGTTAGAACGTCCTCTCCTTCCTACACACATATCAAAACCCAGAAAAGAACTTTTTTTGTCTCAATTTTGTTTGTAAAACGGGCTGTAAACAACGTAGAGAAATTTTTAGGAATGATGGGTACACTGATACTAGATTGAATCATGCTACACAAACAAACTCAGTGACAATGATTAAAAATAGGAGGACACGTGGCGCAACATTATTAGACAATTTAAAAAAAAAAAAACTTAGCAACACTGGTGCTGTCCTATTTACAATCCCTATTTGAGTAGCATTATTGTACTAGATTTGACTCAATAATACAAAATCCATATTTTAATTAGGTTTTTTCTCTTTTGATGCTATCAAGTAATATTTGTGCTAGGTTGCATAGAAACTGAAACGGAAACGAAACCGTCATGACAAAGACACTTGAAAACTTCATTTTGAAAATCAAATAGGACAAGAAATGCCATACAAGATTAGAAATTATTTTTATAAATGAAACTTTTAAATTTAAAAGCACTTTAATAACTCGCTCATTCAATGTTAGCGTGATAATTAATGTAATTTTATAGTTAATGTAAGAAATTGTGAATTTTTAAAGAGTATTATTATATAATCTATTCATGTAATACTGGTTGTTGAGGTACCTGTTGGCACACATTGGTTTTCTTCACGGGTTGATCCGGCATAAGTCCGAAATGAATGTGTGGGAAGTGGGCCCACTGAGAGCAAGAAAACAAAGCAGAGCAACAATCAAATCAAGAACCCTTTTTCTGAAAATTATACTGAAACTTCTGAATATGTAAGGGCAAAAATGGAACCCTAGTAAAAGGAAACCCTAAGGCACTATATTCATGGATTCTTACATTTTTTGCAGCAGCACTGAAGGCCTCCCTGTGACTTATATCAGGATTTCCAGCTTTGATACGTTGAATCTCGTCCCTGCAAATATATTTGTGCATATTTCAATAGCATTCTGGTACATTTATACTGTAAAGTTATGGTCAGAATGCAGTGAAGAATCTGATAAAGTAACAATGATGTTGTAATTAAGACCCCCCTCCCCATCTGGGTTTATTAAGATTCGGATTGCATCTCAAAAGTAACCATTTCATGTGTGTGTTGATATTTAGGCGCGTTTGACAGACATTTTTTTGGGAATAATGAGTTTTTGAATTGTAATTTTTTGGAAAATGTGTGATTAAAAAATAAAAATGAGTTTTGGGTTTTCGTGAAAAATATTTTATTACGAAAATGTGTAATTGAAAATGAATACGAGAAAAAAAGAATTTTGAAAAAACGGTTGCCAAACGGAAGCTTAGTTGGCTAGTTTGACTTATAGACGGATGGAATGGCTCTTTGAACATTGTAAGGTTTAGTACCATATTTAGATTTGAGTTTCATTTTAAAAGATGTATCTTGGTAAGAGAAATAGTCTGAGTCCTCATATATAATTCTCTTTGAGCTTCTGGACAAATTGAATGGTGCTTTTAAGCATTGTGGACTCTAATAGTAAGTACTATATTTAGACTCCTTCAATCTTAAATGATAATATAAGCTCTTATACAAAATATTTAATCAATGTGCCATTTACCCTAAATTGAGTGGTGGGTGCATACATGTAGTTGGTTTAAAAATAATTATTACTTACTTGATGAACCGGTTGTAAGCAGATGGCACCCTCTGTCGTTTCTCCGGAGCTGAAAATGGACAGAAATGCAAAAACAAAAGAAGACATTAAATCCCTTCGCTGACTTTCTACAAATCTTACTGTCTCTCTATCATCACTTCATCATTATCAAATGATTCATCATTCTTTTTCATCGTGGATTCTACTTTTCATACACTATCTTAAATCCCAGGAAAAAAAAAAAAAAAGAAAGATCTGAATTAGTGAAGGAATTTTTCCTTTACAAATTTGGGATTTGGCAAAATTTTGGACAGCAAAAAGTACTGTAAGACTACAGACATTTGATGGGAAAAACTGTTGATAAACAATATATGCCGCTGGGACTTTGAATAGTATCAGATATAATTGGAAAAACATGATGAAGAAAAAAGGAAATAATTAGGTGAATAATGTCCAATGACATATATACCTTGTTAAAGACAATGGAGGCACTGTTCAAGAGTAAACGTAGAAAGAGCAATTTAAAGATGATAATTCTCTTATTTGGTTAACAGAATACTGTATACTGCAAAGAATATGTTGACTGCGAATGAAAATATTATGCACCCTCATAGGCTCAATAGCCAAAGAAAAGACGAAAAATTATTTGAGTAGCAGAACATGGAAGATCCCATTAACTGTAAATATAAAAATGTTCGAGAAATTAATAATCTCACGTCTATTGGGGATGGGAGGCTCAGGAAGCTCATCGCCTTGAATGGACATCACGGACCCATTCAGATTGGGCTGATTCATGGACAAGTTAGATGGTGGATTCCGAATCTCCTCCTGAATATGAAAGAGACAATTAGGGAAACCCGAAAGAAGAAATGGCTACTTGAGTATATAAACAAAAAAAATAATCAGGATTATTAGTTATCCCAACATTCCATGATTCAAAACCCTTATTTTATTTTTTTTCGAAAACTATATTTATGCAAGAATATTTGGGAACTTTCAAATCATATATACCATAAAATTCTGAGGTGAGGAGAATGAGTGTCCAAGATGAAGCTGATCAGCTGTAGGAACGAGCATGTTCACTGACAGAAGATTGGTGCAGTGGCCACATCGAATCGTCACAGTCTTGAACAAGCTTGTGCAAGGAACACTTACCTGCACATCAAATCCCACTTAAAAAGAAGAAATTAAAGAAAGGCATGGATTCCTTAATGTCCAGACTAGTCATCTCTAAGAATTAGAATCCCAAAAGATCTTAGAAAAGTTAGATATATAATAAACAAAGAAATTATGATAAGACAGTGATGATTCATGATAGAAAGACAAGATGATGAGGACAAGTGATACCGCGAGGACAGTATCACAAAAGTTGCAATGGACGTAACAGAGCTGCTCGGAAGGAGAAACATCGTGGTGGTCCGGCGCAAGAGCAGATGATGAAGAGGACATTTTCTTTTTCTTTTTTCGTTTTTTCTTTCAATTTTCTCTTTGATGATTCCCTGAATTTGATTTGATTGATTGATAGATTGACTGATCGAGGTATGTCTATATATGGCGGATTGACGGATTAACCACCTTTGGATCAAATTTCTCAATGTTTTTTCTTTTTCTTAATTTATTTGAGTTATAGAAGACAGCACGTTGTTTTTGGAGTATCCAATTTTTTTTCCGAGGACACCTACTCTTTCAAATTATACAAATAGAAACGAGATTGAATCACGAACATGATTGAAACAAGAAAAGAATAATAATAATAATAATCCAATTCGAGCGATTTCACGAAGACAGATTTGTCAATTTTCACAATGTTTAAAGACAGTCTCTAAATAGAACGGATTTTGTCTTTTACCAAAAGCAGCACAACAATCTATAAGAGTTCCAATGTACTTAAATTTGTGTTTTGTACTCGAAATACAAAAGCGAGAGAAAATTTAAAGCGGTGATTATTGCATTTGAATGGTGATTACTAGTCTGTAATTGTGTTTTCTGGCAAAGAAAACATCTTTATGAGCAGTGAAGACTGTTCGGACAGTCTGTCAAATGAACGGATATTTCTGTTAAGAGTCGATCACAGGTCTACAGATCTAAATATTATAATATGGTCCAAAAAATCTAAATAAATTTTCTTCAAAAAGATATATACAAGATCCGCACCAGACAGGATTTGTGCACGTGCCATGGCAGTCGGATGGACACACGTGTGTGATTTGAACCCAATGGTATCTAGGTCCTCTCTCTTTCCATAAAATTAGGTGTCCTTTAGCCTTAGGGCCCAAAGCTAAATGTCTAACTTGCACCTTACAAACCAAATATTTTCCTAAGTGAGTCAAATGCTCACCAAACTTTATTCAATAATTGTTAAATACATGTTATTTATCACAACATAAAAAAAATATATATATATATATACTTGATCCCGTTAAATTCAAAATTCGTAATTTTGAGCTGAAAGTAACCCAAAAAGAGGAAGTGTGAGGGAGAGGAATGGATATTGTAATAGCTCATCCAAAAAATTGTGTTTTATTATGTTCCCTCCCATTGCATATTTTATATTGCTCACAATGCGGCAATACATACATACATATATACACATATTATGTTTTTTTGTAAAATTCAAACCACCACATGAATGAAGTATTTATTAGGTTGAAATGGAAAATAGATAACACAAAAGTAGTGCTTTTTAGCATTTATATTTTTTAGCATAAATCTAGATAGCTGCGAGAGTCACAACTTTTTAACAATATATTTCATCAACTTTGATTAAAATCTACTAAAAATTTCATTTCAATTCTCACCAAACGGGGCATAACATGGCATCTTATTCGTGAAAATACAAAGCATTTATAGACATTTTTTTAAACTCAAGCTATTAGAGAGGTAAGAGTATATATTTAGCTCTCCTCTTTTTCTAAAATTTCATTTTTCTGCAAACTCATTTTTAATCACATTCTCCCAATAATATAATTTTTCATGTAAACACAACTGTTTTTTTTAACCACATTCTTCAAAAGTTACTTTCCATAAAATTTATTCTCAAAAGAAGGTAAGACGACAAGTATAGAAATAGATTAGGAAACAAATGCAAAAGAAGGAGGGATATAATTGACAAGTAGAAAAATTGATTAGTTCACTATCCTGAAAGGTAAAATTGTAGACAATACATTTCACGTGCCCTAATCGTTGTCAGTTGTCTTGAGACATTTAGGTACATTACATACAGAGTCTTGAGACATTCTTATATTTCACTCCAAATTTAAAACAGTACTATATTCATTCACATTATATTTCAACATTGTTCTTATTAATTAATTCATTTAAACACTATATATCCATCCCCATTACATTAAAATATTATCCTTAACGAATGAATTTAAATTTAGACACGTTACATTCACAAAGTTTAACAAACAAAATATATAACATTATCCAACCAAATGTAATATATCATATTATTTTGAGACAGATTATGTAACTTACTTTTAGAAACAATTAAGGCTAAAGTTAAGGCCTTTTCTCTCTTGTGCTAACCACGTACGTACATAGCATGGATCCCTTTGTGTAATTGAAAAGAATAAATAAAGATTAAAAAATGTATTAAATTTTTAATGGAGCCCAAACATGAGCTTAATAAATTTCTACAATTACAAAAATTCTCAATCTCCTTGTATATACACTTCTCATCTTCATAATTACTGTGTCTATATGATTTGCTGTAATGATTTCGCTTCCGTTGGTTTTTTTTTTTTTCAGTGAAGAAGACGTTTTATGAATGATAGGATTTTAGTTACACATAAAGTCGAAAACAATATAAAAAGAATTAATGAAGATAAATATTAGTGGATGAATTTTATTTGATTTTATTCTTGTCTATTTAAGTAAAATTATATAAGGTTAAATGTAATATTTTCATATCACAATTTTTTATAACTAGACTATATTTTAGTTGTATAATAAGTTCATAACATTTATATCTTCTATATATTAAAAGTGGCTACGTAACGTAATTTCTTGTTTTTAACGAAAAAACTAACGGAATTTGTTGTTTTAACGGACTATGTAACGGAATTTCTTGTTTTAAACAGGCAGCTACACCTTCTTTCAGTATTTTTATCATAACTTTGTATTCCGATATCCGATTGAGGCGATTCAAAATGCGTTGGAAAGCTAACTCATTTGGCTACAAATTTGATTCAAACATGATTCTCCAATTCGATCACTTTCTAT
>CAIGRT010203437.1:0-13349 GCA_903798405.1 Fraxinus platypoda | reverse complement strand
ACATAAATGAGAATGCAATTTCAAAATTATATGGAATATATATTTGGGTCAAATGATTTTGAATCATCTAATAAATGCGAAACATGCCTGTTAAGCACAATAACCAAATCTCATTTTACTTGAAAATGTGAAAGATCTCACAATTACTAAATCTAATACATTGTGATGTATATGGATAATGGTAGATGAGGTTTCTCTTATTTCATGACATTTACTGATGACTATTTCAAAAATGGTCATGTATATTTGATGAGATTCAAACATGAAACTCTTGAAAGATTTAAGGGATTCAAGCTAGAAATAGAGAACAAATAGGTAAATATATTTTCACACTAAGACCTGATCAAGGTTGAGAATATTTATAAGGGAGAATTTTAGATTATCTAAAAGAGAATATGATTATCTTGTAGTGGACTCGATTACATACGCCGCAACATAACAGTGTATCTGAAAGGAGGAATCGCACATTATTAGATATCCTGCGATAAATGATGAGTCATGCAAACCTCTCAAAATTGTTTTGGGATCATGCACTAATTGTTGCGTGCTACACATTAAATCGTTTCCCATCTAAATTGGTTGTCAAAACTCCATAGGAGTTATGAAAATGTAGAAGGTCCAACTTATCTCATATGAAAGTTTGGGGATGTGATGCTTATGTAAAGTGCTATGAATCGGATAAACTTGAGTATAAATTCGACAAATACATATTTGTGGGATATCCAAAAGAGATATTTGGATATCAAAGCTATAATCCCATTGAGAAGAAGATGTTTGTCTCAAGACATGTCATACTCTTAGAGAAAGTGTTTATTCTAGTAGACGACAATGGGAACAGAATTGATCTTGAAGGAGTTCAAGAATTCACAAATATAGTTGACCAAATAGATTAACATAAGTCTGATCCCACTCCTGTGAGGGACATACTCTTAATCAGAAAGTAGAGATTCCTGAAGATATGCCAGCTTCGTGTAAATCTTGTAAGATCATTCGACCTCCTAGAAGGTGTGAATCCATGATTACTAATAAAGCATTACTAATCAAGGATGAATAACCTACTAGTTATGCAGAAATAAAGTCAAGTGTCGACTCAAAGACATGGCAAGATGACATCAAATCCGAGATGAACTTGATGTATGTGAACAAGATTTAAACCTTGATCGATCGGCTTGATGAGATAAAACCCATAGACTATAAATGGGTTTACAAGAAAAAAGTCGACATAGATGGAAACATTCATATATACAAAGCAAAGATAATATTAAAATGTTATAAACAAAGACAAAGAGTTGGCTTTGATGAAATCTTATAGCATGTAGACATGCTAACATCCATTCGAATTTTGCTTGCAATAGTTACATACCATAACTAACCATAACTATGAGTTATGGCAAATACATGTCCAAACTACATTCCTTAGCAAAATCTTGCAAGAGGAAGCGTATATGATACAACTTGAAGGTTTTGAGTCCAAATATGCTTATAAGATATGCAAGCTTTATCAATCCATACATGAATTAAAGCAAGCCTCTTAAAGTTGAAATCTTTGATGGAACAATCAAAATGTTTGATTTTATAAAAAATGAAGATGAACTGTGTTTTTATAAGAAGGTAGTGAGAGCGTTGTCGTATTCCTAATATTATATGTAGATGACATATTATTAACAGGAAACAATGTCTCTATGTTTCAATCATTGAACTTGTGGATGTTAAAGAATTTTTCCATAAAAAATACGAGAGAACCAACTTGATCTATGAGATAGATTTAGAAGATTTATTAACTCATCCTAATCTACATAAATAAAATTTTAATAAGATTTTATATGGAGAAAATGAACTGAGAGTTTATGAATACACTGATGCTAACTTATAGTTAGACTAAAATGATAACAAATCTCAATCAAGATATTGATTTACTCTTAAGAGATGTGTTGAAAAGGTTCCAAACAGGAAACAATCGTTGATTTAATAATAGAAGCCTTTATAATTGCTTTAGAAGCAACAATGTTGTGATTTGGATCAGGAAGTTCATCAATGAACTTGGATTAGTTCCTAACATTGTTGATTACATGCTTCCGCATTGCGATAACAATAGAGCCATCGTGCAAGTGAAGGAATTAAGGTCTCATCAATTATCTAAACATGTGTTAAGATGGTATCATCTCATTAGAAAGATAATATAATGAAATGGCAAAGAGAAAGAACGAATTCCCACAAGCTATTAAATTTCAGATCCATTGACAAAGAGTTGTCACAATATAAACATGATTGTCATGTATACTCTTATAATATTAGATATATAAGTGATTGGATCTAGTGCAAGTGAGAGTTTGTAAGTGTTATGCTTTATGTCCAATCAACTTTGAAAATAGACACTTTTAATATATAATTGATATTATATTATAGTATAGACTTCGTAGATTCAACTCTTAGTAAATTGTTAATCACAATAAGTTATACAAATTACATATGACTAAATTTTAAATTATTCATGGTCGTAAGTAATAACGAGATACGAATATTGTTATTACTGAAAGATTATCACGTGTGGTATTTCTTACTTATGAAGTAAATAGCTGATCTCACAAGCTAAAATGTGGTGATACTTAAATGAACACGTGAACGTTTTGTTAAATAACAAAACATCGGAGACCCGCTGGAGAGATTCCACATGGATAACTGTCTGTGTGTTTGTGGTTAATCTCTAACGTTCGGTAGTTGAATTGGTCCTTCGAATCGAGGTCATCATAGTGCTTTATATGAAGACATTGATAATTCGGTGATATTGGATGTTGTTATGCCAATGGTTGCTAATATGACATCGTTTAGGTATGTGAAGAATTATATGAAAGTTATGAATGATCAATAGAGGATTCATTACTCTTAGACAGTAAGAGAATATAATCTACATTTCATTCAATTAAGTTGACAACAAAATCTTTGGTCAAGGTATACTCATAAGTCGAAAAAAGAATTTTCAACTTATATTAACTTAATAGTAGGATGAAATATATGATCGATAATTGAGATTGACACATTCATATATCGTAATTGCTCGGATAATATTGACGAAAGAATTATATTTTTACGGTAAACGAACAAGTTTGATTTTGTCATACCACGTAATATTTTTCATTACATGTATTGTCTTTACACATTGCCAGATGTCAATCTGTGACGATGAATGTGAATTGATAATAAATTAAAATGAGGTATTTTAATTTATCGATTTTGATCATATCAAAATAATAATTCTCGTCGTTAGGTATCGTGATCGGGAACTTAATTGGTCACACACAAAAGGAGAATTAGAAGAATGAGATTTACCAATCAATTAATTAACAAATGTTAGATAATTAATTAATTGGGATGCTTGTTAACAGATCCGAAGATTAATTAATTCTTAGACCAAATTTAATTAATTAGATTAATTAAATATTGGATCGAGTTAAGTTTAAGAGACAGACCAAACCCATTTGGACTTATATTAATAAGCTATTAAGGTTTCAGAAAGGATAGAACACAATTCATTATCTTACTAGTTCAAGAAAAGAGAAACCATAATTCTCTCATTCTTGTTCTTTGTGTGGATTTTCATTGGAGGCTGGATAATTAGACAACTGTAGATTGCAGATTGTGATTGTTCGTATTCCAAGATCAGGAAATGAGTTTGCAGAATTTACAAAATGTATAATTTCTATCGCAAATTTTATCTAAACACAAAACAGACCTTTGGTGGAAATTGTTTGTTTTTTTCGCTATACATGATTAAGTAAATTCTCAATAATATATTCAACAAAATATTGAATAAATAAAGTTATCTTAAGACTTTAAACTTTAAATTAAAAAGTTGAATGTGGTATAAGAAGAAACAAAGATTATTTAATTTCCGGTTACTTATTTATGAAATTCGTTACTTCTAGTACTTAACAGATTCAACATTTTTTGTCGGGACAATATTTCCTTCATCACTTTATTACTTGTTTGATTTGTATACTTGCAATTTTACACAACATCCACGTAATAAAGGGTCGAGTTATTGGGGTGGGGCGAGGCGAGGCGAGGCAAGGTAAGTTGAGAATTTTGGAAATAATCTTGCAGCATTCGTCTTGCATATGCAAGTGCGAACATGATCACGTGATGGGCTGAGCTGAGCTCGAAGGCAGGTGAGCCGGGCAACTCGGCACGACACATTTGACATCCCTAATTTTCTCACTCAATGGGCTAAATATTAACAAGGTATTATATTTACATCACAATTTTTGTTAACTACACTACATTTTAATTTTAATGAACGTCTCCAACCTATGGTCATTGTCATACTTATATCTTCAACTTTTTCCTTTCATTTTTATCATTAACTTTTAATTAATTACCATATCTTTCTCTGATGATGATTTCTATTCAAATATTTTCTTAGCGTGCTTTGCCATGAGGGGGAGATATTCTGTAAAATATTTGTCTTTGTTATTTTTTTGTGTAATCTTTCTAAGCTCTTCTAACGAATTTTATGGATTGAAATCATCATCAAAGACAAGATTTGTTGATTAATATAATACTAAAGATTAGAATATAATGAAAAAAGTTAAAGATACAAGTACAACAATAGATAAATATTGAAATTTTCGTTGCAATTAAAATGTGGGGCGAAAGTAGGAGCAGCTGTAACCTGAATATCTCTACCCATATTAATATTATAGTAGAAAAATGAAAACCCCTTGAATGCAATAATATTTTGTTGGTGAACATGGATGCTATATATACCTAACATTTTACTTGGATTTCCACTAAGGCCATGAGTCATGACAAACCCAATTATATTTCATTGATCTCTATTCTCAGTACCCCATGTTATCAAAATTAGCCTCTTGAATAGTAGGCAAATTCCCCTAATGGGATTCATTATTTTTTAGGTAGCCTAGTAACATTTAGCAACTTCGTATCCTTCGTAATTTACCATGAATACTTTCTGTCACAACTTTATGTATATAATATTATCGATGCCGTATATCATACTTTTCATAACCAAAATTCAAGACAATATGATATTTCCTTAATCTAGAAAGGAAAAAAAAAAAATAAAAAAATAAAAATAATAATAATGTTAAAAAGTGTTGCAATGTCCACAATAACCGTTCTACAATGCACTTTGCTTGGAGTCTATAATACAGACATGAATGAGTTTTATTGGTCCTCCACAAAGAAAGACGGGTTGTCAATCACACTCAATAGCCATATATTCGAAGCTTACGTACATAATGCGGATGACACAAGGGTATTTTAGACCGGTAAAAATGTGACTACCTGTTAATTCAATGTTTGTGATGGCACATCGCACATGTCATATTGAATATGTAAGAAAAAGGAGCGTATACGACAACAAAATAAATGATATATTATGAACGCGTGTTTGTCGTTACATGCCACGCATGTTCTATTAATGACTTTCTCTCATTATTTCGTTAGCTATGGGATTTTTCTTTTATAATGTTGCAATTATAGTTCTATCACAGCACGATTTTAATTCACAACTGAAAGTTTAAATTAGCGAATAGTTTAGACCCAAATGCGGAATTAAATAATGAAAAGCAACAAGCCACTTATTAATTGGTTTCTAGATGATTAAATTAATTAATTCAATTTAATTAACCCTAAGTGTCAATCAATTTTGCCCGAAGGTTTTTGATCCTGAATCCTAATTTAGTTGAAAGCTTCTCTCGATAGCGATCAAATATATTCCCCTCATGTGACCCTTCTATCTCTCGATGAAGGATGCAAACATGATAAATGCATTAACAAGTACTAGAACACCTATTGAAACCATATAAAGCATAGATGTATATTTCTATCCTCTATCAAACTTTACAATGTTTATTATAATGTGTTTAAACTCTATTGTCTCTCTCAATAACAATAAAATCTACTAACAATTCAATTGGTGATCAAGCAATTGAAAAAAAATATGATAAAAACGATAATAAACATCCACAAATCAAATCAAATTAAATTCAAAATAATTAAATAAAAACTAAAAATATCATAACAAGGATTCATCTCATCCTATCAATGTATAAAATTAGCATAATATATTGAAATTACAAGAAATCATATTTAAGTAAAAAGACATCACCCAAAATTTTGATAAATTGAGAAGATGAAGATGAATATTGAAATCTTAAATCTCTTCAATGGTTTCTTGATGAATCTCCACTTGCGCATTCTCTTCTTTGCCTAAAAATCATGTTTGAATCTTCGCTTGATTGAATTCTTGCAAGTCATCCTCTCACAAAAATTATGAATTCTTCTAATTTGATTATAATAATTGATGAATACTAGAGTATGAGATGTATTTATGAGAGGTCCCCCATATGTATTCTGCTGTTAGGTATTTGTAGGAGTCAAAAATTGGTGGAAAATCACGTCCAAATTGACTTCCAAAGAGTTCCAATCGAATAAGGAAAGTTGCCTTCGCGCGCAGATTTTTTGTCTCTACACAGTAGTCAGTATTTTTGCCATAACGTTCTCTTTTGATATCCGATTGAAGAGATTCAAAGTGCGTTGGAAAGACAACTCGAAGGGCTACAACGTTGATAGAAATAGAATTTTCCAAATCTGGATATTTACTATGCCAAAAATGAATCTCAATCTTCAACTAAAAATTTGGAATATAACTTNCCCTTTAAACTCTTGAATAAATTTTAAATAGCTGAAAATGAACATTTGTAATACAAAATATCGAACCAAACATAAAAACGGAAGAAAAATGAAATTGAGAGAAATTTGTGTCAGTATGGGAGTTGAGGATGGGGTAGAAAAGAAAAATTAACGAACGATCGATTGATTACACAGATACGAACGATCGATTACACAACACGATAACTTCCAAGTTATCAACTCATGCAAAATTTTCACATTTTCCGGTACTGGACGACAAAATATACACACGGTAGTCATATTTTTCATTTTTATGGATGAAAAATGAGAAACAAACGGGGGCTGAATTCAAATTCTATCCAATCGTCTCCTAAAAATATTCCAACTCATCTTTTGGTCCGAATCAACTATTGAATATTTGAAATTTGATCCCCAAACTTTGGATTTTGCCATTTTTCACTTCTTTCTTTCAATTCTTCGTCCAATCATTGAATTTTACCTATATAACATAAAATACAACAATTTAAGATATATTTTGTCAAAAGAACTATCAAATATCGTTATTTTAGACCCCGAATAAATATATAAACATTCTACTTCAATTTGCGTTGAGTTGTGTTGCTCGAGCGGGAAAGCCAGCGGTTAGCTAGCGCCTGTAGATCTATTTTTTGATCTTCTTGAATTGTCTTCAACTCCTCTTATAGGACTATTCCAATCCCAACTCTTATGACTTCAATTACGACTCAAATAACCTATATTTTGGAAACTCTTTTGACTTATATTTCAACTCAAATAATTAGATTTTGGATATGGATAAAGCCAATAACAAATACAATTCCGATTGGACCTTAATGCTCAAAATAATTGAATGTGATTTGGACAAAAACTTTGGCACAGTACTTTTACACTATGCAAATAAAAAAAATAAGGCAAACCATTCTTCACTTATATATTTTACATTTAAAGATGAATAAGAAAAGCAAACCACTAAGTGATTTTCAATTGACAATGGACCCTATTAAAATTTGTAATGGTATATCTTATGTGATTCTCATTCGTAACAAATATTGTTGTTTTCTTTGTTGAGGTAAGTGAAACAAAAAGTATCGTTGGGCAGTTGGAACAATATCCAATAGCTTTAATGCAGTTGTTTGCTACTTTTAGCAATAGAGATAAAAAAATAAAGAGGAAAATTGCAATATCGATTCTCATTTTGTTCAATCAATGGCATCTGATAAGTCTGGCCAACCTTTAAAAAGGAGCACGCTGATCATAATTTTTAATTATAGTTGTAGAATCTTGCAAGACTTATTTAGGCCTTGCGTGACCAAACTTTTGAAAAAAAAAATAAAAATTAACGAATTTTGATAAAATTGGATGAAATGTGTGGTTGAGAATTGATAAAAAATACGGATCCCATAAAACACGTGGTTAAAATATGAAATTTGATCAGTTAAAAAGTTGAAATTCTTTTTAGTTAAGTTCTATCAAACAAGCTCTAAATGAAATAAATTTAGTTCATTATACTAGTTTAAATTAATGATTGAAATTATTTGTTAAATATATTTGTCAAAAATCTTGATAGGAGGAACCATCTCCATTAGAATGTGAAATGCTATATTAGGGTGATAATATTTTATTTTTAAATGTTATAAAATATGTTTAGAATTATAAATTTTAGTTAGAACAAATTCGATAATAGATGCAAGATGGAATTACTTCTATTTATAGAGGATTTGATACTTCTTAATCGTGAATATTTTAACCGTTTGTTTGCTTAAGTAGGTGTTTGGTAGAGATTAAAATTAGATTTTTAGTAGATTGTGATAGAAGTTTTTGAAATGTGTGGTTGAAAAGTCGTGGGACCCATGAAATATGTGGTTGATATTGATTGTTTGACTTTGACTTAAATTAAAATCTGATTTTAATCAGAAACAAACATGGCATAAATATGTGTTGCATGACAATAATAAAACATGTACAACTTAACGGAAATAAAATGGTTGTTTGATTGAACTGATGTGAAATATACATCGAAAAAGTTTTATATTAATTTACACGGTGGTTCAACAACAGATCTGTAAAGGCACGGCCACTCCAAGCGGCGGCTGTGACGGTGAAGGAGACTGTGGTGGCTGTGGCTGTGGCAGCTTGTGCACTTCAACAATGATTCTTCCCGGTGGCGGAGGCTGGCACGGACATGGCAATGCTATGAACTTGGGAATACGATCCCCTGGCATCAAAACTGGCAAGCTTTGATCCTGCTTCAAAAACAAAGGAAAAACATACAACTTTAATAATTTGAACTCATTGTGTATGAAAGTTGAAATATAAAATTTAAAATTATACACATATATTGTCATCTTTTTAATGGTTTTAGTTTTTAGACGGGACGTTTTCAATCAGAACTATTATCTCAAAATATAAGAAATGTTTATTCATCTTGTGGCCAAATCTATTAACAATTTTTAGTTGATAAATTCAAGTATATTTTCGAAAAATAATATGGTTGATCACTTCATTTAAAAAGTCACATCCTTCCTTTCAGACTCGATTTATTTTTCCACTAAAACTTAATACATATACAATTTTCATAAATAAATGATAAGCGACATGGAGATTTGATTTCAAAATCTTTACGAATTAGGAACTCAAACTCTACCATGTTAACCTACTTCGTAAGAGCTTAAGTTCTTAAAGAAAAGACAAGTTTATTTATCTAATTCTATTAGAAAAGAAAATGAAGTTAAATTTATATTACCATGTCTGTGGGTTTAGATTTGGAGGGGGCTAGACTATTGCCTCCCTCGAGATCCATGACGGTGGCCGCTTCGGCTCGGCGGAGAGAGCGGATTTTCTCCCAGTGGTATAAGTAGGAAAATATGCCACTCAGGATGAAGATAAGCAGCATGAGGAGAGCGGTTCCCAGAGGGAAACCTAACGATAGCCGGAATCCGTCATCGCTGTACTCACTCGATGCATGATATGGATTCTCCATTGCTTATGCTAATATGCACTATATCTTCTTCCTTCATCAGTTTCAGAGATGAAAGAAGAAAAGGATTGGAGGGGAAGGAGAAATATTTATGGTGGTATGAGACAGAGAAAACGCCGTGGGATGATGCAATGTGGGGTGGGATATGAGTGGGTGGTATTTATGCAAGTATGAAAGATATATAAATATAGTTAAATAAAGTTTTAAATTCTTTAAATATATAATATGGTAGAATTTAGAAGTATAGTCCATATCGCGGTTCGACTTGTCTTTAGAATAGAACCGATCTCATGGGATTGATATATGTTTGGGCCTGATTATAAAAAGAAAGAGAATAACACAACTGAGATAGTTTTTCAAACACCTCAAAAATAAGAATCGTGTTGCGGGCACGATTTTGTTGGACATTTTTTACTCAAATTAGGTTGGATTTTTTGATAAATTTTTTTTTTCTTCTTTCCACATGATTTTTGATCTTGTTTCTATCTTTTCAGTATTTCTAGGGTCATCCACCCTTATAAATATTAGACTATTTTCACAAGTTTTGTATTATTGAAATATAGAATAATTGTATAGGCACAGTTATTGTATTTGTTTTCTCCATATTAGTCAATTAAATAAAATACTCAATTGCTAATTCTTTATCTTTTATCTTGTTGTTTCTTTGCATCATATACTTAATATCGTGTCATATATATTATCTCGATCTGTTTTATTTCCCAACAAGTGGTATCAGAGCTATTGGTTGTGATTTGTTCGAGGCTTTTGTAATTGATGATAGCCTTGAAGTATGAAATTTCGCTCTTGGATTGCAATACAAGATTTTCCTTATGGCAACTGAAGATGCGAGCAGTACTCGCGTAGATGGATTTAGATGATGCGTTGTTGGGATTTGATAACATGCCTACAACTTGGACGACAGAGGAGAAACAACAGAAGGATCAGAATGCACTTTCACGAATCCATCTTCATCTCTCTAACAATATTTTTCAGGACGTTTTGAAGGAGAAAACGACAACTACATTGTAGTTGAAGTTGAAGCAATTATACATAACTAAAAGTATGACAAACAAATTGCATCTGAAGAAGAGGTTGTATTCTCATCGCATGGTTGAAGGCAGATCTTTGGAAGATCATCTGGCTGTGTTTAAGGAGATCGTCGTTGATTTGGGGACTTTAGAGGTAAAGTATAATGAAGAAGATTTGGCCTTAATCCTTTTGTGTTCGCTACCCGCTTCGTCTACTTCGTTTAGGAACACGATCTTGTATAGTCGTGATACTCTCACCATTGAAAATGCATATGATGCCTTGTTTTCAAAAGAGAAGATGAAACATCTGGTTGGATCTGAGGTCAGAGATAGAGAAGACCTTGTTGTTCATGGTGATCAAAGAAGATGTAAGTCGAAGTTAAATTTCAGTAATCAGGTTTGTTATTTCTACAAAAGCATTAAGAATTGATTCTGATACAGGGTGTGCTTTGACACTGTTTGATAATTTCTAATTATTTGTGAATTTTGGGGAACCTGATGTTTGGGTTCATATATCTGTGTTGGATACCGTGGAAGATGAGGAACATTTTTGTGTTGGAGAAAGTTTGGTTCTTGTTGAAGAGTTCGAATTTTTCATTGCAGTCGATTTATTTTTTCAGGTGTAGCAATCTTGGAACTTCGTTCGTTGTATCGGAATTTGTGTCAAGGTAAAGATTGTTGGATTTTTTTGACTTAAATTAGGTTGGATCTTTGCACATGTTTTTATTGGAAAAATATTGGGAAAATATTTTTTCTTCTATTTCACATGCTTTTTTATCTTATTTTCATCTTTGTGTTATTTTAGGGTTTGGCATCCACCCTTATAAATACTAGACTCTTTTCACAAGTTTTGTATTATTGAAATATATAATAATTGTGTAGGCACAATTATTGTTTTTGTTTTTTCCATATTAGTCAATTGAATGAAATACTCTATTTCTCTGCATATTAATTTTTCGTCTTTTATCTTGTTGTATGTTTGCGTCATATACTTTATATCATGTCATATATATTACCTCGATCCGTTTTATTTCCCAACAAGTGGTATCAGAGCTATTGGTTGTGATTTGTTCGAGGTTTTTGTTATTGATGACAGCCTTGAAGTATGAAATTCCGTTCTTGGATCGCAATACAAGATTTTTGTTATGGCAAATAAAGATACGTGTTGTACTTGCTTAGACGAATTTGAATGATGCGTTGTTGGGATTTGACAAAATGTCCAAAACTTGGACGACGGAGGAGAAACAACAGATGGATTGGAAAGCACTTTCACAGATCCATCTTCATTTTTCTAACAATATTCTTCAGGACTTTTGAAGGAGAAAACGATAGCTGCGTTGTGGTTGACATTGGAGTAATTGTGAATGACTAAAAGTATGACAAGCAAATTGCATCTGAAGTAGAGGTTGTATTCTCATCGCATGACTGAAGGCGGATCTTTGGAAGATTATCGGTTGTGTTCAAGAAGATCGTTGCTAATTTGGAGACTTTAGAGGTAAATAATGATGAAAATATTTGGCCTTAATCCTTTTGTATTCACTACCCGGTTCGTTTACTTCGTTTAGAGACACGATCTTGTATTGTTGTGATATTCTCACCATTAGATGAAGCATCTGGTTGGATATGATGTTAGAGATGGAGAAGACCTAGTTGTTCATGATGATCGGAGAAGAGGTAAGTCGATGTCAAATTTCAATAATCAGGTTTGTTATCATTATAAGAAGAAATTGCACATTAATGGTGTGTTTGATGGGTATTATCGAGTAAAGAATGTATTTTAAATAGTGATATGATAAAAATATTATTTTATTGAAAAATGTGGGATTGAAAATGAGTTTTGAAAAAATGTATTTTTATAGAATGTGTGTCAAGCATGGGCTAAGAGGGATTGCGAATATGTAATTTGAAACCCCTATTTGATCCCCATTTTTCAAAATTCAAATTCCTTAAAAATTATTTTTAAATACATATTTTATGGGATCTACAACATTGATCAAATTTTCAACCACATATTTCATTATTTTTTATTAAAATCTGTTAAAAATCTAATTTTTATTCAATCCAAAAAGGGCTAAAATAGATAAAAATTCCAAGTTCAATCTACTCATTTATGAAATTCACATGTCACATGAGGCTTTCAACTAAAAAAAATATCTCATGTATGTGGAAAACATGTTCAAGATATAAATTATGAATAAAGAGGACTGCATGCTTTGATTCATTTTCATGCCCTTGGGATTCTTAAAGGACAACTAGAGTGTGAGTGAGATCTAAACAATTTATTATTAGNTACTCATTTATGAAATTCACATGTCACATGAGGCTTTCAACTAAAAAAAATATCTCATGTATGTGGAAAACATGTTCAAGATATAAATTATGAATAATATATATATATAAACAAATTAAGATTTTAAACAAGATAATTCCGCTGGTCCATGCATGTACTCTATTGTTCTGATGTGGGAGTGAAAGCTCTGTTTCATTGGATTATTTTGTGAGAAATTAGAAGAGACAAAAATATGAATATTGAAAATATAGAAAACATTAAAATTAGATGTTGTTTGCCATCCTATCCTCTTCGATTGTCCGTACCTAATTAAAATCAGTATTCCTAGGTAGATGAATAACTGAATTTAAAATGAATCATGCTAGACGAACCGCGTGGATGA
>CAIGRT010203423.1:0-17658 GCA_903798405.1 Fraxinus platypoda | reverse complement strand
CACGCAAATTTATATTGTTCCATTTACGTGTTTACTTGTGTTTAGAATATTCATTATCATTAAAATTTTGAGTAGTTAACGAAAAAGTTTTAAAAACCAATTCACCCCCCTCTTGGTTAGCCAATCTTGGGCTTTCAATATGCAATATGTAACAACTTCAACTATATAGGGTGCATAAGTCCGACCACCGTGACTACGTGCTGAAATGTTGAGTTGAATATCGTAATTGGAAATTCAGAGCTTCTAGAATGGACAAAACAAATTCTTTCAGAGTTCGTTATATCCGTAATGTTCATACCCGTGATCAACTGTACAACTATTGTTCTAGATACCACACAAAAGACTGTTATGTCGGTTCTTATGTTGGGTGCATCATACCACTTGGAGATCGTGTCCAATGGAAAGTAGATAATTATACTTGTCATGATGCCATTTTGCCTCCTGGATCGAAGAGATAACCAGGCATGCCAAAGAAGATAAGAAGAAGGTCAATGTTAGAATTGTTACAAACAACTAGGTATGTAAGCTGCCGAGGCACAATAGGAGAACATGCAAGCAACCTCAACTTCTTAGTGATGTACGAAAACAAAAATGAGCGTCGGATGACTAGATTATCTACTTTTCCATTTACCATTTTTATACTTCTACCATTGCCGGCTTTTTCAATGTTTAATATTCTATGATTTGTATTCGATTTTATTGTTAATTTGATGATTCATTTGCATTCTATTGATTTACTGAATCATACATACCGTGATATGTGATTTTGCATTGGTGGATTAAGACAAATTGGTACAATCAAGTACCCCTGTTTTTGTAGTTAAATTGGGTCTTTGCTTGCACGGTAGGGCAAAAGCTGATCTAGGCTAAAATATTATCTTGATGACTCGACTGGTGTTGTGAGGCTGCGTCGATGTCTAGCTAGTGTTTCTAGTGCAAAACCCCGGTGTACTGCGATCTTCCATGTTACATTTGGTAGCGTCTTTTTATAAATGCAAAAGGATTACTAGGCTTGATATGTTTTGCTTTTTTCTTTATGGCCATGAAGAATTTATCAGTGTCGAGCTTACCTTATAGGCTACTCAGCTATCATGTTGTGGTATTTTGCAGACATGCCACTATGTGGGATCTTGTTTGGGTGTAAGACTTTTAGTATAGAAATCATCCTTTGGCCAAAGACTTTTACAATAAATGCACATCGCAAACCTCTTGATTAACATTACCAACTTAAATGCATGTCACATAATTCTGATTATATGTGCGTTATTCCTGTAAATGCTGTTTTAAGTATAATGATTTTAGACTACTATATTTGAAACTACATTTTACAATGTTTATCATAAGGGTAACCTACTTATTGCACGACTGACCTGTAATATGTGAACTAGCATTATTCAATATGTAAATATTACTATTACTTAGATCTAAGATGAAATTCAAATGTTGAAAGATTCGGAGAACAAAGCATTGAACCACGACATGACTAGGGATAATATTTATAACAATCACCAAATTCTCCAAAACCCGATAAAATGTAATCAACCTACCAAAAGAAATGTCTATCTAACTACGCATGATGTGTAACGGAAATTTTGTGGCAAATGATGTTTTCAATTTTTAGGTTGAATGCTGTAAGGGGTGATTGTTGGGTAAATGAGGCGACGGTATGGGAATGACTTATGGGCGTGTTTGGGGGATTGATTTCCGCTTTTAAAGAATTATTTCAGAGATTGTGTCCATATTTTACATTTCTATTTATGCTCCTTATTTTGATAATTATTTTCTTTCAAAACTCAGGTTTAACCCAATATTCAATTTTCACTGCCTCAGCTCTCCAAATCTGACGACTTTCCACTAACCCTACACAATGTACAATCTCTTTCTGCTTCCTCTGGTAGCCTCACAATAGTGCTCTCAGTATGCACCAAATTATAATTGCTTATTCTACTGCAATTCAGGTCTCCCTTGATTAAATAAATTTCAGCAATTGAAGAAGACTCCAAGATTGCCCATTTTGCATTCTTCTTCTTCTTCTTCTTCTTTTTGCGATTCGGTCGAGTAAACAATGGCGCAGTGTAGTTTTCTTGTATGGAGAAAGATTGGAGTTGGAACGAAAAAGAAGGATGTGGTGGACATAATCTCCTCGTTTTTGTACATGGCTAGGGATAACTTGCATTTGTTGGATTGCACTGCCATGAGCAGCGGAGGGGATACTGGTTTCAGTTTTTGATTTGGTATGTGTGTGTTTGATGATTCGAGTAAGTTTGTTGGGTCAGATCTGGAAGATAATAATGATTAGGACATGATCGCGATTCTGTAAGGCAGTGTGATTTGTATGGGTGACGGCAATTTTGGGTAACGATGGTGGTGCTTTGACTGTGGAGGAAGAGGTAGGGATGGTGTTGAGAAAGTGGCGACGATTTAGGTTTTCTCGCCTGTTTTATTGGGGAGGTAGTGGTGGTGATTTTTTTAGATGTGTTTGAAGGTGGTAGCGGTGACGGTGACGGTAGTTTAACTATGGAGGAGGTGGTGGTGCTGGCGGTGATGGTGAGGTGAGGTAGCGTTCCACTATGATTGTGATTGAGAAATAATGTGTGACCTAGTAATTTGATAATTTGTGATCGATAAATAAATTGTGATTTATGACCAAGAAATAATGTATGACAATAAAATATGTGATTTGTGATCGTGACGTTCTGTGATTGTGACCGTGAACTTATGATATTGTAACCTTAATATATTAATTGCCTATTTAATTAATAAAATATTTTTAATTATCAAATTAATTAATAAAATTTGAATTATGACCTGATTTTTGAAACTTTAAAACAAGTTTCTTAATTTTAAAATTTTATCTTAGTTGTGGGGGTTTGGGTTGTAATGACTAGGGTGAAAGATGGGTGTAGTGATAAATATGAACAGCAGCAAAGAAACTCAACTTGCAGCATACTCTGTAGCGAATTTTTCTCCGCTTCTTTTTTCAACTAAACTAAAAACACAGAATAATCTATAGATAAACAAACTGCTGATTTCTTTTCGGACTTTTTTTAATAAACCACTAAACAGAAATAAAAGACTGCTGCTACAGTTGATTAATATCAAGACGATTTTCTTGTGCCTTGTGCTGTTCAAAGTTTGTTTTGTGTGCGAAGATGGTTGTATGGCTTGGATGGTTGGGGAAGGTGGCAACTTATGGACGGGACAGAAACGATTGGGTGGTTGATGTTTGTGGATTTCTTTGGATTTGAGAGTGAAAGATGTTAGGTCAAAGGAAAACGAATTGCTCTGATACCAAATTGGCGCAGGATGCGTATAATTTGTTAGTGAACGGTCAAAGATTAAGAAAATAAAAGGGATCAAAGAAGAGAAGAATTGATGGCAAAGAGAAATCAGTTTTTACACATATAATCAAGAGTGTCTATTACATTGAATAAGCCTCTATTTCTATCTTTATTCTTATCATGGTCTCCATCATTTTGTCTCTCTTTGTCATGGAAGTTCCTTTATATTACTGAAGATGGTACAAAAAATTGATTCTACTAATGTCAAAGCCTCGCGCTCATGTGCACCTGATGCATTGAGGAGATTCAAAATCATGCGCAAGGAGGTGAAGATTGTTTACATGTTCTTGGATATTTTGTAGAGTCGTCCAATTTTTTATTTGAGTACATCTCAAATACCAGTAAGAACTTTATTAGTTCAGTTGATAGGGTCATCAAAATTTTGTACGTGCATTTGGCATGTATTATGGCTCGTTAAATTTGTGCCTTTTTGGGGGCGTGTGATGGAAAGGGCATAATGGTAATTTCAAGTTCACAATTGAGGACATAGATGGACATCCCTATTTTGAATGGTGGGACGTCACTATTAAATATTTGACAAATGATATTGGTGCAGGAATTTTTTATAATTTGAAATCTCATTAAATGTGAAATTTAATGAGAATGAAACGTATGCTAAAAAAGTGCCCAAATAGTAGAGCTACAGCCGCCTTGTATGCATCATTCCAATAGCTGTGAAAGGAGTTGGCAGAGAATGACTAGAGGTATCCAATCGANGAAAGGAGTTGGCAGAGAATGACTAGAGGTATCCAATCGACTGAAAGCGATTCCGATCTATTTGATGATTCTTCTCATCACTAAATAATTTGAATTTGTCTAAAAATATATATTTCTCACCATCTCCAACCTAACTTTGCATTTGTAGCATTTAGTGTCCAAACCTCGATTTTAAACTCATGATATTCCTTGTTCTCATTAATAGTCATCCTTATAGTATTCTCAAGACTTCAAATTATGGTTCTTAAAACTTTCTCATAGTTTTCACTTTATTCCTTAATGAGAGAAGCAAAATCAAATAGTAAACCAGTTAAGTGTGAAAAGGCATGGACATAAATGAACCGTGAATCTCCAAAGCACCTCTTTTAAGAGAGAGATAGAGATAGAGATAGAGATATTTACAAGTCCAACCACGAGGAAGGATTTTTTGTGTAACAAATAGTGTTTTCTTAGATTGTTTATATCCATCTTTAATCTTGTTATTGTTGACTGTTGAATATTATGGTCTTGATTGGCCGCCCTCAGCTGCTTACAATATTTTATTTATTATTTTCTTATTTACTCAATGGTGACGTTGAAGTTATCTTATATTGGCCTATTGCTAGTTTATCTATAAGTTAGACTTGCACGATTTTCCCATTCAAGAAAAGGGAAATTTCTATATGTTTTTGCTTCATTGATTAGTATAAGTCTTTATTGGGTGTTTATATTCTGTCTATATCATATAGATTAGCTTAATCTTTGACAAATTGGAAAGCTAAAAATGTTTTTGCATATCTTCTGCTTGCTGTCCCTGGCGGTAGCACCGCAGTCCATCGCCCAAGGCACGACAAATTCCTCTGCTAAGCCTGGCTGTGAAAGCAGATGTGGAAATATAGAAGTTTCATACCCATTTGGAATCGGTAACGGATCAAATTGTTTTCTAAACTCGTGGTTTTATATACAGTGTGATACTTCTGTCAACCCTCCAAAAGCCTACCTTGGTACGACTGGCATTGAGGTTGTCAGAATATCAGAATCTACAATCTATCTTAAGTACTATGACCGGATGGCAATTGCCTGCTATGATATGCAATTCTATAACAAGACTATGGATTTACCTTTAGAATTGAACTTCTCGTCTATTCCTTATACCTTGTCTGATGCTAATCAGATCATATCCTTTGGCTGTGATGACTTGGTTAGTGTACAAGGAGTATCATATTCAAACCGGAGTAACTTCATCGATGGTTGTGTGTCGTCCTGTTCTCGGCCTGATGGGATCGGACAATGTCCAGGCAATGGCTGTTGCCAGACCTCCATACCTAAAGGTACTGTTTCCCTAAGTCCCAACCTGTCTGACGTGCACAGCTATTGGCGAAGAAAGAGCAAACTTTTTCCTTGCAGCTTTGCATTCGTTGGAATGATGAATAGTAGTCTCCGTAATTTTACTTTCCCTTTATCAGATCTCAATGATTCAATAACATTTCTAAAGAATACAATGTTAACCGATATGCCATTGGTGTTGGACTGGGAGATTGGTTCCGGAAATTGCACAAAAGTACAAAATTCCACTGATTATGCATGTCAACGGAATAGTAAATGCATTGATTCCCATACCGGTGTTGAAGGATACCGCTGCAGCTGCTGGGAAGGATACGAGGGTAACCCATATCTCAGTCCAGGATGCACTGGTTAGTAATTTTATCCTTATTTAACTATTAAGCATTGTCTATTATAGTGTAGCAGTCCAACAATTGTTTTTGGTGATGCTTTATCCGAGGCTAGATATTGATGAATGCCAGTCTTTTCCATGTGTCTCAAATGGGATTTGTACCAATACTCCGGGTTCTTATAAATGTTCCTGCCCCGAGGGTTATGATGGTGATGGAAGGAAAGATCGCAGAGGTTGTTTCCGGGTGCCAGGGTCCCAAAACAAAGTGGCTATAGGTAATCTTTAGCAACATACTCTTGTTTTTCTTGGAAAATTTTCTACCGCGTCAACTTTTTTATGAGGGATGAGAAATTCTATCAATCAAGCAAAGTCCTTTAGAATCTATCCCATAGCCCAAGATTTTTGTTAATGTAAAGTAAAAATCATGAAAAATTTAATTTTGCTGTCCCCTCGAATAATTATTATTTCTATTTCAGGGGCGGGTTTGGGCTCTGGAATGGGATTGCTATTACTATTATCAACTTGCTTTTGGTTACACAAGTTTCAGAAGAAGAGAGAGATCAAAAAGCAAAAAGAAAAATTCTTTAAACGTAATGGAGGACTTCTGCTACAACAACAAATATCAACCAATGAATATATACTTGAGAAAACAAAACTTTTCACTTCTCAAGAATTAGAGAAAGCAACTGATCACTTCAATGAAAGCCGCATACTTGGCCAAGGAGGGCAAGGGACAGTTTATAAAGGAATGTTATCAGATGGAAAAATCGTAGCAATAAAGAAATCCAAATTGGTAGACGAAAACCAAGTGGAGCAGTTCATTAACGAGGTTGTCTTGCTCTCACAAATCAATCATAGGAATGTAGTGAAGCTACTTGGATGTTGTTTAGAAACAGAAGTTCCTTTGCTAGTTTATGAATTCATCTCCAATGGAACCCTTTTCGATCATATCCATGATGATAGTCCTGACTTCCCATTTTCATGGAATATGCGCTTGAAAATTGCACTAGAAGTTGCAGGAGCACTTGCCCATCTTCACTATGCAACTTCTCTTCCAATCTATCATAGAGACATCAAGTCTAGTAACATACTCTTGGATGAAAAGTATGCATCCAAAATTGCAGACTTTGGAACTTCAAGGTCAATTGCAGTGGATCAAACTCACCTAACAACCATAGTGAAAGGGACATTCGGATATCTTGATCCTGAATACTTCCAATCCAGTCAATTTACAGAAAAAAGTGATGTTTATAGTTTTGGAGTTGTTCTTGTTGAGCTGTTAACTGGGAAAAGGCCTATTTCTTCTGATAGAACAGAAGAGGAAAGAAGTTTGGCAACACGATTTCTATCACGCATGGAAAGAAACAATCTCGAAACAATTCTTGACTCCCAGATTTAAAAGCAAAGTGGGAGGGAGGAGCTTATTGCGGTTGCTAAACTTGCACAAAGATGCTTAAATTTGAATGGAAAGAATAGGCCAACTATGAAAGAAGTAGTCATGGAGTTAGAAGGTATTAGAATGTCTCAAACATTTTCGACTACTGTAGAAACTTCATTCCAAGGGGTAAAGATGCACGAAGCAAAATCAAGATTACTCTCGAATGATGATTACACATGGACAAGTACGGTTGACAGCACCATCTCATCATCAGATGTCACTCCCTTAATGGTTGACACAATTTGATTTTGAATGCCATTTATCAGCATTTATATGTTTCTGTTATGTTTGTCGATGAAAGAAATGTTAGATTTTGTCTTTTTAGTGTAGATTTTATGGCCGCCTTTTACTGGTTTCTAAGTTATGGAGTAGATGCTTAGGTTATGTGTACATTGTTCTAAACTATTTAAGAAATATATATAGTTTTATGTTTATCGTACAAGTTATCATAAAAAGTTTTTCCTAAGACAATTGTAAATTGTGAAACTCATGAAAACTTTTGACACTTGTATCTATGCATCAGTTAGTTGTCATCAACGCACTTTTGTGACGGATTTAATCGTTAGTGAATGCCCAAATCTACGTTGTAGCAGACGAGTTTTGATATTTTTTCCATATATCTTTACCCTTATCAAACCTGTTTATATCAAGTGTACTATTTTCAAGCGAATACAACATCTTATCATTCTTGTATCAACTATCCAATTGCCATCCCTAGAAAAAGCTACGGTTGTATTTTAGTTTTTTATTTTGAAAAACCCAAAGAAGGCATAGATCTCCACCACGTCAAAAATGTAGTTGAGTTAGAAAAGAAAATTTTGTGAATAAATAATAGTTAATATTAATATTATTTCATTATAATTGATGTATATTAATAACTCTTGAGAAATATAGAATTCATATAACCAGCTTTAAACTCAATGCCTTCTAAATCTTGCGATCCACCTCAAAGTTAAGATCTTGTAATTTGCTAAAGTAATCATTGACAACCTTTGCCATTGTTCGACTATACCCGAAGTTTGATGAGTGGAATGTCAATTTGCTATCTATTCATTTGAACATACCCGCATTTTTGATGAAATGTGACGCCTAAAAATCATTATGATTGCACAATATTAAAGAAAAAATGCATAAAACCTTGATTCATAACATATTCAAGCGAGCATATTAAACATATCGATTTGATGGATATGACAACCTCGAATTGTCGAATAACATAATGTTAGGTATTTGTCTTCGCATTATATTAAGTTGGAGTTCTTTTCGTTTTTCATTTTTATATACAAAAGTACTATAAAAGAAACTGGTTGGCTAATGAGTTTGTTAACCTAATTTATGGTTTCCTCTGAGATTAAAGTAAAGCCTAAACTTATCCAGAAAATCTTGGCCATTTATAAGGTCAAATCAGTTGCTCTAAACTTGCAAGTAGTTGGACAGATTTAAATCTTCTTGATTGGTTCACTTGTATATTGACTGAGTTTTTTTTTCCTATTCATTTCATTATTTCCTTATATAAAGATATATTGTATAACTATTATACCTAAAATGATAATTTTAGTATAACATATTGTGTTAAACATTGGAATGGATCAAGATCGAATAGTTTAGACGACAAGTGTTCACCTCAAACAAGATTTCTTCTCGCTTATATCCTTTTAATGTTAACTTTGAGGTACTATTTTATCTTGTAGTATGCTAGATTGGAATATAACACATAGGATTATGCCACTTGTACATTTATTGTCTACGTTCATGATGACACTTTATGTATAGTCAAGAAATAAATGGATGAAAAATAGTTTTTTTTTTTAAACTGACAAATGAGACAATGACACGTGGTATGATGTAAACAAATGTGTAGACAATGATGCACACCAAGCATGATTGTAACACATATCATGGATTAATCAGTTATGTTGACATTGAATACATAATAAGAAGTTACCTAATTGACTTGATTTTCGTCCGAGTTTTACATAAGAGGCATATTCAGGCCGTTTGGCTGGATTTTTGATGAGTCAAAATTGTTTTTAAATATGTTTAGATAATTTCTAAAAGTGTTTTCTCCTATTAAAAGAGATTTTAAATTAAGATGATTTAAGATATTTTTTTCAAAACACTCTTCCATAAAAAAATAGAAGTCTTGTCAAACGGATCTCTATCATTTTCTAAAAATTAATTTTAAAAAATACATAATTACATTGCAATCTTTTGATGGGTCAGTTAAACCCTAATAAATTGGGGTGATGATTTTGTTGTATGACAACATCAAGCACTTGCAACAACTGCATTACCCCTAAAACCTGGCCCCATCGCCTTTACATTCTATGTTAGAATTTTTTTTTTTTTTTTTTTTTTTTTTTTTTTTTTGGGTGAATGATAAAGATGTACAGCAAAAGAATATTATTTTACAATTTCACTAATTCTTCTTTTTCAAATTTAGTATTTTTGCCTTCAGTTTTCCATGATTCTTATGGAGAATTCAATTTTATTAACTTTTTTGTGTTTCACTTTGTTACCCTCGATTCGTAGTTACATCTTTTCAATAAAATGAAATAGTTTCTAATTATAATTTTGTACAAACTCATCAGCCTTTAAAGCACAAAGAAAAGAAAACACTATATAACATTGCGATAGAACTAAAAAGTAGACAAACTGTCGAGAAAAAATTACTTTTAAGTAAAATCAAATATCTTCCGTTTATTCCCCAATTGTTTTTCTCCTCATAAATCCCAAATGTTATTTTCTTTTAACAAAATCCCAAATGATAATTGAACGTTAAATTACTTTTAGTTTGTCAACTAAAAAATAAAAATAAAAAAGCCTTCAATGGAATAAATTAATAATACAAAAGAAAAGAACTGAACACCTGTGGGATTGTCTATATAAAACCTCTCAATTGCCATTTAAGAACTGAAAGTGAAAACCTGTGAAAATGGAGAATGGAAAGAGTCTGGGATCGTATAGTGACGGAGTAGATGCCGCGTACCGGCCGCTGCCACCACTCTACTTGGCTTTCATGGTCATTTGGTTCTTCTCTGCATTTTCTTGGGCCTTCAATACCTACAATTATCGCCATCTTCAGGTCAATTATTTCTTTATTTTCGAATTTAATTTAATTTAGTTTAGTTTATTTCTAGCTGCTGATAATGTGTGAGAATATAGGATAAAAATGTTTGAAATAAAAATAAATTCAGTTTACTGGGATTCAGCTAAATTGCTAAAGGTCCAATTTTTTCAGTTCCTTTTATTGAATTCTTGATTTTTTATTATTATTTTTTTTTTTTTTTGCGAGATTTATTAATTTTGTTGTGTTTCTCGAATTTTCTCTGTTTAGAGCATCCATAAATGATGTGTATGATTGATAATCAGTTTTTGACTTTTTTTTTTTTTTAAATTATTATTCAATCTAGTGGGATTTTTTTGCTTCTGATTAATATTTTATTGCTAATAATATTTGTCATTGTTGTTAATTTATTATTCCTCTGTGTATGTACTAGAACAGACAAATAGATTTTTTTTTAACAATTGCTTTTATTCTCATTTTCATATGCATCCATATTTTGACTTACAAACCCTCAATTGCTTTTATTCTCATTTTTGTTGTGTTTCTCGAATTTTCTCTGTTTAGAGCATCCATAAATGATGTGTATGATTGATAATCAGTTTTTGACTTTTTATTATTATTATTATTCAATCTAATGGGATTTTTTGCTTCTGATTAATGTTTTATTGCTAATAATATTTGTCATTGTTGTTAATTTATTATTCCTCTGTGATTGTTCTTTATATGTACAGACAAATAGATTGCAGTGGGCACTTGCCTCTGTTCCATTGATTAAAGCCTTGCAACACGCTTTATCTTTCCTTTTCTGGTACGCGTTTATACTTGAAACTAAGTAACTTTGGTGCTAATATTGTACAAATTTTGTTACGATTATTTAATATGCTGTTTATTTGTTCATGTTTTGCCTCAGGAATTCGTGTTTTTATATGCATGTATGCTCATTATGGATGTCTTTTGGAGCCTATGTTATTGGAGTGCTATTTCAGACAGTTACTTTCGTATCTTTCATGCTTATTTCTAATGGCTATTGCATCACCTGCGAACGCCTTTCAGTGTCTGAGCGGCGAACCACAGCTGCTCTTGGGTGTATCTTTTACCTGACTCTAGTTGGTTACAGAGCTTCTATTCCTTACTTCTTTGTGAGTTTCCTCATTAGTTCACTTATATTTAGGGCAATAAAAGCGTTGTAGGCCCTAAAACTTTTAGCTAAGTTTCATTTTATTCGCCGAATTTTTTACTTTCTGTTTGAGTTACATACCAAGTTCGATTCTGTTAGTAAAACTAAGGAATTATCCAACATGATGTACAGAATATACAGCTTGGGAATCTGCCACATAGGGAAACTCGTTAATTTTAATATCAAAAGCTAATTTGTGATGTAATTGAAACAGAGATGAAAGTTGGGTGATCAAGTTGAACTTAGTTGAAAGTTGAATGACTAATAATGTTTTAACCCCTTATTTTTATGTTCGAACTATGCATGATGGTGATAAAATGTTAAATTGGGTGGAAATACCACTTTATTCTTATCCTAATTTAACATTGAGTATTATGCTTTCTGTAAAACAGGTACTACTGCTGCTCAACTATTTTATATTTTTCTACATGATATTCTACCATGTATCTCAGAACTTAATAGTTTTGCGGGAACAGTTGAACTTTATAGAAGACGAGGATGTCCACGAGATGCATGATGCAGTTTATACAAAATACATCATGTTCAAGTAAGCATATTCACATTCTGTTGAAACATATCGTCGAAGGTGCTGCTTAAAAGTAGAAATATTTATTTATTTTATATTTTGACTTCAACAAGCCCTCAAAGGCTTAAGACGTGGAATTTTCATAAATGGATGGCATTGAGACTTGAACTCATGACATTTATCTTTGATACCTCTTTTAATCATCTCTCGTGAAAGCTTTAGTTAAACGGAAGAAAAAAAAATTATTTAAAATTTCCATTGGCAAATTTTTATCCCCTAAGTTCCTGTTAGGCGACTTGCTTTATCACTCGTAATTTTCCATTAGTAGATTTGATTTCTGAAAAAGAAAAGATCTAATGAGAAAAAAATGCTGACCAGGGTTTCATTCTTTACATTTTCCAGGAAATTTCAAGGAGCAATGCACATTGTGGCTATGGCAGAACTTGCGGTATGAACCATCTTTTGTTGACATGTTCTTCATACAAAAATAGGAAATTCTAAAGATTTATCCATGCAGTAATTGAGCATTTCGTTGTCCAGATTTTCATAAACATGGATACATCATTGGAAAATTACTGGATTCGGTTGTTGGTTCGAGAATGGGCACAATTTTGCATCTTTCTGTACATAGGGTATGTAAGAATTAATATGGGTTTTCCTGAACAAAATTTGTATTCTCCAGCAATCTGACGTGATTGAACCCTATTTATGACAGATGGACTTTCAGGTCACAACAGTTGACACCTCGTTTCTCTGTTATTCCTACTTTGAAGTCTAAAGTAGAAATAATGGTGCCTCCAATTTACAGCATTGTAAGTGAAAAAGATATAACCTTTGAGTAATTACGTGTATTCCATTAATTATTCTTTTTGCCTTGTATACATTTCAATAATCTTAGTGACATTAAGTTCTCTCATTTTTTTGTGCCAACTATTAGTACTGAAAAAATGTCCCAAAAAACAGAGAAAATCTTGATATTACTTGAAATGAAGTAGTAATATACTTGTATCGTATTTTATCTATATATATGTGTGTGTGTTGGAATGATCGTTACAGAGCTGGAGCTTCAGAAAGTGGAGGTTTCATTTACTAAATTCTTCAACTTGTCGAGACATTTAACCAAATCAAAATCGTGGAGCTCTTGATTAGACACTTAGTTGTTAAATACTATTTATAATTTTGCAATGAGTAATGCTTCTTTTATACATAGTTTGCAGGATTTTATAAAGTTAAATGAGCATGTCTGGCTGTGTTTAAAAGTTAATTAGAATAATTCTAAGTTACTTATTTTACCAAACATGGTTTTCTAAGTTACTTTTTAAGTAACAACTAAAACATGTGTTTGGTGCAGCTTAAAATGGAGACTAAATATGTGTCATTTTATTGCAGGAAATGGATGCAGAAACTTTTAAAGATTTAAGTAGTCATGAATGGCACATTGGTGTAGTAAGTGATTCTTATTCAATTTTTAACAAATCCCAAGTTGCAGTTTGTGTAGCCCTTGTATTTTCACAAACAAAAGTTCAATAATGTTATAGACATCGTTGGGTGGTTCTTACTAAAATTTACTTTGGTTTCTTATAGCCAACGTTGCCCTGTAAAGGAAGCTTAATGGATTCAGTCCTAGTCGTAATTCAGCACCCCCGTGATACAGGCCATCGACCAACTCTGACTAACTGAGTCCTCCTGTGAAGACTATTAAAACCCCTGGTGGCAATCCAGATTCACTCACAGACTGGCACGAATGAAGAAATAAATTCATTTGGCGTAAGATGGATCTTACTCGATTTTCAGCATAGAAATATGACTGCTATTCTTTTGAGAGGCGGGTTTATGATTTTCTTGTTAATAAACCTCAAAGAATGAATTTTAAGACAGAGAATGTTGAATTATACTTATTGGGTTGAAACCTGAAGCCCGTATGTACATTGAATTTTTACTAATGGAAATTGTACATTCTTCTTTAACTATGTTGTCTGCTTTGCAACCTTAGTTTTACTTCCTAGACATAGGCATGCTGCATTATACTGCATTCTGTCATTCTAGTTCTGTCCTCTTTTTTCCCCATTCATGATATTGGTTGATGATGGCGAAGACTTTTACCGTATATGTCCAAGTTGTTGAATTAGAAAATCGAGAACGTGCTAAACTTCTGTTGGAGTCGTCAAACTTGTGCACTCATCAGGAATGACCATCACATGAAGTATGAGATTAGATGTTTATTACATTTTTCTTTCTTTCTAATGAATGGCTTTCTCATCTTCGATTTGGTGCAATCGGTCAACTAAATTCCATTTCCTTGTGAGTCACTCATCTTAAACTAGTGCAATTAGGTCACTCAACATGATTTGTTTGCCTGCTCCTTTGTCCACTGTCGTCAATTTAACTAGCGTAACATGTTGATATAGACGTTAAAATTGATAGATGACTGACTTGACAAATAGTGATTATAATTATAGCTTATCTAAACATTAAAACTAAGGATTAGTAAAAATCGGATAATGATTGTAATTCAACTTGGCAAATTCCTCACAATATCGCTCGGCTTTGTTGGATAATGATTGTATATTTTGTTCACTTTAGGGTATATTTAGAATGGAAATCCTCTTAGGATGGTCAAATTGTTCTAAAAATTGAGGTTAATACAATCAAATAAAAGTTAAGGACCAAAAGGTTATTACCCTTAACATTGAGGACCACGATACGATTTCTCCAAAGCAATATGAACGTTGGGCTAATGAAACGACGTAGCTCGTAGCTAATGCCCCACAGACAACAACTCCACGACGAATCCGAATCCGAATCCGAATCCAAATCCCTAATTTCCCAATTTATTCAAACGATGCATTATTTTCATGTGAGATCCATCTGTGTTACTATATATTAAAATGCGATATGGATTTACAGTTGATAGATTTCTGAAGTAACAGTTCAAGAAAGTGACAACGAAAAAGAAAACAGTAATCAAAATCTGACAAATGAGTGCAGGTAAATGTTTTTCTGTTTTTCTTGTTAGGGTTTATGTTTCATTATCTTCTCTTCGCGTGAAATTTCATTTTTAACATAATAATTTTTCCTGTGCAAATGTAAAAAATCATTAGTTCGTTTATTAATGTCCATATATTCAATCCAATGTTATGATAGAAAGATTGTTCTTTTGTATCTTGTTTGAATCTTTATTATAATTTAAGAATATTGATGTCGAATTATTGGTTGTCTTGTTTGAATCTTAACAAATTATGCTGGTATTCTCATTGTTAAAGTTCGTTGTCAAGTTGATCGTGTAGAGATCCAATTTGAAAAATAAAACAACTTTTCTGTGCAAATTAGCTTTAAAAAATTCAGGTACAATGAGCCTGGAGCTCCTTTCTTCCCCCCTTTTCCTTCATTTATTTGATTTGGACTCTTGGGTTCATCTCTCCATGGGCCATAAGTTTCATATAGTAGAAAGATTGTCTTTGCCTGCGGGTTTAGATACACTCGATCAATGTGCAAGTATACAAGATTCTCTTCTTGTACAGCTTTCTTGTTTGCGTGTTAAAATAATATTTCCTGCTGAATTTGAAGGGGGAGCATTTGGTGGAAATAGAGGATTGAGCCCAGTACCACCAGAAAAAGGAGTATTCCCTCTAGACCACATGCATCTCTGTGACCAGGTACGATAGCCATGAAAGTAGTGCTAGAAATGTTCTTGGTGGATGCAGGACGGGACCCATTGTTCACAGCAGGCTGTAGGGTGGGGTGGGGTGGGAGCCAATTGAACTGTGAAGCATAAATGGTTGGGAGATCAGGCTCGTCATCTTTGGATTCAATTGCACCACGAAAGACTAGACGATTGACCTGTTTTTGACAAGATTTAGGATATTAGAGATTTGTGAATATATTATGACAAGTTTACTTAGTATTTTGTTGGTTGTTTCAGGAGAAGAAAGACTATATCAATTGTTTAAAATCTGCTGGCCATAAATCTGAAAATTGTAGACACTTGTCTAAAAAGTACCTCGAATGCCGAATGGAAAGGTAAGTTCCCTTCATTTTACTTTTGACATATTTTGGTGTTTTTCATTCCCTTCTGGTTTTATCCATAACTTAGTAACATATCTTATCGTTTGTTTTTGTAATTATTCATTTTTAATGACATCTCGTTATTTTTGCGGCTGCTAAGCTATAATGTAACTTCACTTATTTGAGAAAATGATATAACCCTTCAAGTTAGTGTTCTAAATCACAATGCGACTCATTCTTGCTGCCATATTAGGATTTTTCTGTCTTGTTGAATTCATAGCACCGTTTAATTGTAAGAGCTGATTTAAGGTCTAAGGCAAGTTTTCGTGGGGGCGTTTGCAGGAACTTGATGGCAAAGCAAGACATGTCGGAACTTGGATTTGCAAGGGAAGCCGATGTAGAGGAAAGTAAAAATGAAGGATAGATAAATGAAGAAAGTTAGTATTGACTTCACACACTAAACATTTGCTGAATGATGAAATAAAATTTGGTTGTATTATTTTTGGATCAAATAATGATAGCCCAGTTGTGCACGAGGTGTGCTTGTGTGTGTGAGTGCAGTAATTCATGTTTGGCTTAGCTTAAAAGTGAAAAAAATGAAGAAAGCCAAAACTGGCTTCATTTTGTGTTTCTTTAGGGCAGTAGCGAGAGTGATACTGTCTAAAAAAGCTTGCTTCTACATATGAAGCAAAGCCAAACATGAATTGTGGAAAAAGTAATCATACCATGAAAATATTGCGAAATAAATAGAAGGTTGCAATAGATTGACATCATGTAGTTGGCCTTTGCCCACCCTACCCTTTCTAATTTCCTGTACCCCCTCTACATGGGATGACAAATTGGGGTTGGTGGGGGGAGGAGTTTCTTTCTTAGTTATTTTTAATCAATAATCACGATATAATTAATTAAATTGACTTCTAAGGACAACTTGAAAACTGTTCAATGAGATCCTAGGTGTTATACTTGTTCCAACGACTTATTTGGGGACAAACATATCGATAAAAATACATTTATACAATGATGACATATGATACAATATAATGATATGCCAATAAATAATGCGCAAATTTTGGTTCAAGTAACGTCGAAAAAATAAAGCATTCAAAAAAGGCGATAGTTTCTTCCACAAATTCATTTGACAAATAATCAGACAATCTAATTTCGGCTACCACCCCCTTTCTCCAGTCTACGCGCTTGGATATTTGGCAAAAGAAAGTTCATATATGGTCTGTTTGATTGCAATGGTGGAAATACCCCCTTTCTCCAGTCTACGAGCTCGGATATTCGGCAAAAGAAAGTTCATATATGGTCTGTTTGATTGCAATGGTAGAAAATGGATAGAAAGAAATGAATTTCAGGGAAAGTAATTGTCTAGAAATTGTTTTGCATGGAATTGTTAATTAAGTGTGTTTGATTGTTATAATTTTCCATCCGGAAAATTTTTAAATTTTTTGTTCGTTTGACTTTGTTTTACATGGAAATTGTCCATTAAAGCGATAATTTTTTCCACAATTGGTTATAAAATTTGTTTCCATTGCTAAAAAAACAAAAAAAAAATGTTTCCTAAAAATTCATTTTTTTTTTTATCAAAGTTTAGTATTCGTTTGGCCTTCGTTTGCATCAAAATTGTCCATTAAAGTGATAATTTTTTCCACACTTGGTTATAAAATTTGTTTCCATTCCCAAAAAGTAAAAAAAAATAATAAAAAAAAATATTTTCTAAAAAATCATTT
>CAIGRT010203403.1:0-11066 GCA_903798405.1 Fraxinus platypoda | reverse complement strand
ATTCAATTAATACCTGATTTTTTATTAAATAAATTTAACACCTGATTTTTGAATTTGAAAGTTTAACTACCTGTTTTTATGTAATTTTCCCTTCCAATGATAGGGTGGTCATTGTAACTAAACAGTGTAAACAAAATGCAATTATTAGTTAAACAACACGTGCTCGAAAAACGACAGCATTAATAAAAAGTATCTGCATTTTCAATAATATAATCTCTGGTGGGCTCAACAATTAGATATGCTCCAAAATGATTCTTTAATTTTAGGTGTATGCGTGGAAATGAAAAATGACGAACATGTCCAATTTAACAATAGCAACATAAGTGAAATGTCCTCTAGAATGGTCTTCCAATTGTAAACTTCGGATTGTTTCGTGTCTTCTGGGTATGTCATTTAATTTCACAATTGGCAGCATCGATCAAGGTCTAGATATGCTTGCAATTTTAGCATCATGCTTGTCAAAGACAAAACGTGTGGGCTTAGCATTAAGGCTCCGAGGAATTATTGGAGGATTCATTTGTTCGGAGGCGGCAATTCAATTTGTAATTGATATATAAATTTAGTTGAAATCAAACATTAATTTCAGTTATAAATTCATAATTATTATTCATACATTTTGTAAGACTCACTACTATTCTTCTTTATAAACTACTTATAAATTTGTTAAACTGATGTTGAATATATTGCTACAAAAAGAAATCGTATTGTTATAAAAATAAGAGAAAAAAAAAACAATAGAATAAGAGTATTAGAGTCAATAATAGAAGTTACGATCTGAATAAAATCTTCTGGAGTAGGTAAGACTTATCTAATATCCGATAAGATTAAATAGTCATTAATAATTATTCCATAATTTTACAAAATCCCCTTTGATGACTATTCACATAATAATTGTCTCGTTAAAAACTTAGTTTGACAACAATTCCGACAGACATAAATATCAAACGAAGGAAAAAAAAGAGTACAATTAATTATAAAAATTAAAGTAATAAAATAGTGTCTCGTTAAAATCTTGTCAAGAAAATGTAATGGGATAAAACTTAATCGTATGAAAAAGAGTATACTTACTCATCTTGATATCCATCAACGCAAATCCTTGTATCGAACCATTCGCGTCTTGTACGTCAATATTTTGAATATCACAATTATGGAAAAGTATGTTCATATTGTTTTGTTGTAGACTTCAAGCAAAATTATCTTTATACAAGATATTGATCAATCTTTTGTGATTGTAACACATAAAGGTATTATTTTGAGAGTACAAGTCTTGTAAGTTTTGGACATTCATTACACAAAGAATATGTATCGTCATAAATCTTATTAGAAAAATCTATGCGAAAATCCTAATGGAAAAAAAATATTACACTATTCTTTTGAATATGCTACAAAAATTATCTCAATAAAGTATTTTTACGAAAACCCAATTTGATCAAACTTGAAAAAGGTAAGAAGCAAGAAGCAACAAATGGTTGTCAGGTCAAATGCACAAGCAAAATATTGGGTTATGGCTAGTACTATTAGTGAATCCATTTGGATGTGAGCTTTGTTGAAGGAATTGAAGTTCCACGTATTTTGGAGATACGAAATTGTTTTGTAATATCAAGCCGTCATGTATACTGCTTCAATCCAGATTTTCATGAACGAACAAAGTATTGAAGTATATTGCCACTTTGTTCGGACAAAGCTACAAAAAAAAAAATGTAGAGCATGTATGGAAGTGTAATTAAACGTTTTTAATTATTATATCTAGAAATGACTAATAAATAAGTAGGTATTATCTATAAGTTCATCAAAATGTGTAGATAAAAAGTTAATCTGGTATTTATAAACATTTTATAAATATCGAGCCAAACATAATAGAAGGAAAGAAGCAATTATCATTTCCTGATGACTAGCGAGGTTCATTGCAATCTAGACGGGTGATGATTCACAACTAAGTACGAATGTCACATTCTTTTAAGACGTGAACCGTGTTCATGAAAGATTAACAATGGATATATTAAAGTTTACAAATTTATGATATTTAATTTCCGGTTTAGTAAATTCATTTGATTTGCCCAGAAAGCTGTAATAAATTGTGATACTCCAATAACATTTAGCTTGTGTTTGACACCCATTTTGGGGTATTATGAATTTTGGAATAGTAATTGATGGAAGAATGTGTGGTTGAAAAGTAATGAAAAATTTTAGATTTGTGTGTAATATTATTTTATTTGGAGAATGTGTAGTTATAATTAAAAAAGGGAATTATTTTTAAAAAAAATAATGGATACCAAACACAATGTTAATGCGGGTCCAATCCACGACGGGACCAGGACTACGAATATGAATGATCAATAATGCACCCTGTGGATGCGAAGAATCAAAAATTAAGATTTTTTTAAAAAAAATCTCCAATTTATGAAGAAGGTCCACTTATGTCAATCAGTTTCGAAGGAGACAAATTTGGTCTTGCACTGTGTCCACACTCCATGTGGCGATGCAATTATTGCTGTGCAATTCCACAAATTTTGGGACCAAACTCGAATCATTTCCATGTAAATTCAAAAACGTGCAAATTATAATTTATTTGAAATTCAAAGAGTAAGAAGGATTCAGTCTGTATTTAACCCAAAAAAATATCTTGCTGGTCACCTGCAGAATATCGTCTGTCCTGTGAAAAGGTGACAAGACTATCGAGAGAGGAGTTGAATGAAATAAGATAAAATTTAGAGGGGCATAATGGTAAGTAACGTTAATTACTACTCTCGTATCAGTTGTCACCAGACTCACCAGCAGCAAGCTATCAAACAGTTTCTGTTATAATGAGAAATTTCATTTTTTTTAACTTCTATTTTGACACTTTGGACTCATTCTTAGGCTAAAGAAGGTATTTTTTTTTTTCTATCGCATACTTATCTTTCTTTAACCTTCAATTAATTAACCCATCTTGTCTCTAGTGAAGATTTCTAGCAAGGAAAAATTATTTTGTCAAATTTTTGTATTTATTATTTATCTTGTCTATTTATAAATACGCAGGTCAATAATAAAGTCTTTTAACTCATTTCCAACGAATTTTTTTGATAGTCGGGGACAAGATATTCTAATCAATAAAGGTTGCGAATATACGACAAAATAAAATTAGAGATACAATATGGACCTTCTTTGAAATTAAAACTTGGCATAAAAAATCAAAATCGTGATGTTGATATAATTACCATAAATTATTTAGTCAGCAAATTTTTTTCCACAAATGGTCATCTTATCTTCTCTCCTTGAACCACAAATTTGGGAGGGGGCATCATCTGAACTGGTCCAATTTCATGGAGAACCTAATCAAATATGGTAGCACGAGAAATCTACACCGTAAACCAAAAGGTTCCACGTGCCACTGTGTGCATCTTTATTTTTATTTTTTGCGATTAATTAATTACATTAATTCATGTAAATTTGTATAAATCAACTTTATGGCTGATATATTGGTTATACAAAAATAATTTTGAAACTTAATTAATATTAAATTACATAGCTATAATTAAAAAACAGATTAAAATCGTTTGTATACCGAGTCAAGTGGGTTTCTTGACCAGGTCTCGATTCATGAGGTAGAAGAGAGTTCTAATAACTCTTGTGGGAGATCAAATCCTAGACATCGGTAACAACTAAGGATCAAGTTTACCATATCGAGTAAAACTAGCTGCATTGGTCAAATTTACATGTTCATTGATTGGAGTACCATATTATTGACTAGATTAAAAGATCTAGTCGACCAAAGTTTTTATGATTGTTTCAAATCAAAGACTTCGAATAATACGAAAGAAAAAGAAGATTTTTAAGTAATGTACTTCAAATATTTACTTGTATTCGATAAACTAATCGCCTGTCAAATATATCGTGATATTAGTTAGTCAATTAAATATCAGATACATGTTAAAATCAATGTAACATGACTCGTCCATTCGAATACCTAAGGTAGCTGTGGCACTTGTTCAAAAAATATTTATAGCAATTCAAACCAAGTACCATTTGTTTAGATTAGGAAAGATGCTTGCATTCAGAACCAAGTCGGTCAGATATCAGCAATGATAAGGACAAGTCACAAATGATTTACAAAAGAGCAGACAATCATTATTTTCAAATTTTCTTTCTACACTCTCATTTTCAACTACACATTCACGCAATAAAATATTCTACTCGTAAATTCAAAAAAATTTCCTACTTTTTAACTGCATATTCTTCTCAAAATCACTATTCAAAACATTGGTTTGACCAAATAATGACCATCAAACAGGGGCTATGTTTAGCCATTAGGTCGTAGCAGAAATGCATTCAATGACATTGTTAAGCCTGGACACCATGGTTGAGACTTCCAAAAAAATTTAAAACAACTTACATTAGGGTTAGCGGTGAAGAGAAAAGATTATATGAAGGGTAATTAGCACCAAACGATTCCATCGTTTGCACTCATTATGTAAATTGTCTCTATCATTTCAAATTTGATAATTACACTCTCATATCAAAATTTTCTTGTACAATTGGTCATTTCCGTCTCCTTCCATCGATTCATTTTGTTAAACATAGGTAATTGATGTAAAATATCCTCATTATTTGCCTTTATTGCGCAAAACGTTATTATCGTTTACTTTCATTGAGTAAAATATTTTTATTGTATTTTCTCCATTAAAACATTGTAAAAATCACTAATTTACCCCCCCCCCCCCCCCCCCCCCCCCCCCCCCCCCCCCCCCCCCCCCCCCNCCCCCCCCCCCCCCCCCCCCCTCTTTAAATAAACAAATAGAAAAGAGAAATAATATAAAAATAAATAAATAATTGTAGCTAAAGTTCTAAATTTTTAAAAAAAATACACACGTAAAAGAGGATCCTTTCATTAGTTACCCGTAGCTGATATCATCCCCCTATATAAAGAGTAAAATCTTGGAAGAATATTGAGGCTGACAAGGGAGGTAAGCTTGAATACACCTCTTGTTTAGCTGCATAGTCTTTAGTTTCTGATGAAGCCTTTCTTTATGCAAGAAGCATTCACTTGAATTCCAAATGATTTACTTCTTCTCTTCACATGCAGTTTCTTTTCGTACGTGGAGCTGCAGAAATTCAGAAGGAAAAAAAAAAGAGAAAGAAGAGCTTAGTCAATGGATTACTCAACGATCTCGTTGTTCTCAGAACTGGTAAGAATCTTCACCTAGCTGAAGTACGTCATTTTATTGTACTCTCTCTCTCTCTCTCTCTTCCCTTATTGGGTGAATGGCTACTGTAACTTACCTTTTCTTTTTCCGACGGTTCCTACTTCTGAAAGTCCAGGAGAATACAAAGCTTTACTTTTTCCCTGGATAATGAAGTGGAAAACAAATCTTAACCCTTCGTATAGTAGCTATGATCATCTCTTTATTATCATAATATTACTTATAATGGCCGTAACTGTGGTGTCACATTTACAAGCATTAATATAAACGGAGATTTAAGCAAAGAATATGTAATGCATGCATGGTCCAAACAGACAATGCCAAATTTAAGAACGTGAAGGACTGACTCAGTAATTTTACAGGGAGTGGAAAATTCAATTTTCGAGGATCAATGTGGTTTCATTGACTCGTTTGATGAAGATTTGGCTGCTCTTCTTGGAGAAGAATCCCCCACTTTTTCTCCACGAAGTAATTGCTTGTCAACTCTGATTCGGAGTAGCAGCTCTTCCACCAATTTGCGCACTTCCTCATGCATGGAAAAAAATGAAGTGGCCATTGAATCACCATCGAAGCAGAAAGAGACTAACAATTATAACTTCTGTAGGCCTAATCCTGATCCCTTTTCTTCTTCTTCTTCTTCTTCTTCTACTGCAATCATTCTCAATTTTGGTAGTGTGAATTCTCCTGAAAGTCTTCAGCCACTGAACCTAAGCTCCTTGAATCGCGAAGAAAAAGCAGCAGTTTCTGAAATTTTGAAAAACCCTGTAGAGGCTACAAAAAGTGCACCAACAATAAAGAAAACCAGCCGTGTCAGGCCTCCATCTCAAACCTACGATCATATACTTGCAGAAAGAAAGAGGCGTGAGCAGCTCAGCCAGCAATTTGTTGCTCTTTCAGCCCTAGTTCCTGGCCTGAAGAAGGTACTGAATTTTTCATTAACTTCAAATAATTTATTTCTAATTCTATCTTCTTTACCACGTGTGCATATATATAGTGATTTCGACTAAAATAATAATAATAAATACTGACATTGCAGAGGGATAAAAATTCTGTACTGGGAGATGCTATCAAGTATTTGAAACACCTCCAACAGCGTGTGCACGCTATTGAAGAACAATCAACGAAACAAAACCTGGAATCTGTAGTTCTTGTCAAAAGATCGAGGCTTCTAATGGAAGACGATGGATCGTCCTACGAGAGTAACAGTTCCAGCGAGCAGCAGTTGCCAGAAATAGAAGCTAGAGTGTGCAATAACCACATTCATCTCAGGATCCACATTAAGAAACACAAAGGGGTATTGTCGAAAGTATCATGTGAGGTAGAGAAGCTCAATCTCGCTATAGTCAATATTAATGTCACGCCATTTGGAAATTTTGCCTTCGACATTACCATTATTGCAGTGGTAATTACTCTAAGATTATCTTTTTTTATGCTCGTAGATTAATTATTTCTACAAATTACTAATTTATATTGAACGTGTTAACTTGTAGATAGAAGAAGAATCCAGCTTGACCGTGAAAGAAATTGTACAAAATCTTGATTCGGCCCTCCACCATACAACATAGCCAGTGCATAAGATTAATAAACCTTGCTACATTGCCAAGAAATCTTATTATCTTGTTTGACATAATAACACATGGTCATTGACCAGCTTAAAAAAACAAACAGTTTTTGTATCAATCATTCATCGCCACCAATGCATCTCATCAAAGGTGGTAAATTCATCTCACAAGCAAGCATTATTCAAGATTAATAATGAGCTAGCCCGTGATTCCAAGAGGATGCATAAGTTTAGCATTTCGTCTACGTACATAAAATGTGTTGGGCTTTCCATTTTTGTGGAAGAGAGAAGATTGCCCTGTTTGTTTTATATTAAAATCAGATTTTAATTTAAGTCAAAGTCAAACAATCAATATTTACCACATCTTTCATGGGTCCCACAACTTTTCAACAACACATTTTAAAAACTTTTATCACAATCTACTAAAAATCTAATTTTAATCTCCAACAAACACCCACTAAGTAAGAGAAACTATAAAAAAAAAAATGGTACATGCAGGTGAGTGACATATCTTGAGCGTTTCTTATTTTGAGCAAGGGGGAGTTGAGAGGATGAGGAAAATATGAGGTTTTCTCGATTAACAGTCTTCTTCGACTGTCATATGATTGTTCTCAGTTTGCCAACCACGTTAATTTTTGTGTGTGTGTGTGTTTTTTTTCAACTTTAAATCTGTGTTTCTAGACAAGGATTTGTCTGGGTTTTATTATAATTTATTTAAAATTTGTAAGTCCAAGTCAAAAATTAATTTTAATCGTACATTTACAAATTTATTATTAATTTTAATCGTACTGTTAAGCGCATAGTAGCTCAAAAGGATTATTAACCATGATAATACAACATTGTCTCTTTAGTGCATCAAATTAAGCCCTTGTTTGGCCTCCATTTTCTAAAAGTCATTTTTTAAACTCATTTTAATTACTTATTTCATCAATCTTTATCCCCCTCACAATGGGGGGGGGGCCCGCCCCATTATTTTATTCACCTCGGGCCCCCCTCATTGTGAGGGGGGCGGTGGGGTCGTGTGCCCGGGCGTGTAAACGCTGGGATACATTTAGCAAAATTCTTATCAAAATCTACTAAAAAAAATCAAAATAAAGATGTACGGATGAAGGTGAAGAGGTACCAACGTACCAGAAATCACATGCATTCATGCAGAGAGTTAGTGTGTCCCATAGACAAAATTGACATGATGAATAGAACGTTACGATGTTTTCTTCCGATTATGTCCTTTTTATTCAATTGTTGCAAACTTGTTAGTTGCTCTTAACCGTTAGATCTTAATTACGGTGAGCATTAAGAGTATAAATAGATACAATTGTGTTGCCCTAATTAATTCCATTGTCTGATTTTCTTGTGCAACCTTCTAGAATTCTTTCTATTTCTTTTTCGTCTTCTCTTCAATCTCCAACTTCTGGTTGGGAGATTTCTTTGTTAGAAAAATACATCCGCTTGATTGTTATTTGTGAGAAGATGTCGTTGTTCATTACATCGAGTCTTTCTGGTCTATTTCCAAAAAATGGTTTGCTTGGTGACTTGTGGCCATCAATCAGCATTGGACAAAGACCAGTGTTCATAACTTTGTAATGTCAGGAAACCTATAAAATACTTCATAAGTACGAGCTCCCATTCTGATTTTGTAGTTGTGAGTCCAACTTGAGGACATGAGGATCTGCTAGAGAAACACTGACAACTACGATAAATCGGTCCATTAACTACATAGATGATCATGTTCAAACATTCCTTTGACAAGAGTTTTACGGCAACTTGAGCCCACGGCCTTCATCTTTACATCTAATTATTCCAAAAAATTATTTGCTCCAGTAAGATTCTCATCCACACGTTCACTCAATAAAATATTCTACACACAAATTAATAAAGTTACTTTGAATTTTAACCACACATTTTTCAAAAAATACTATTCATTATTCTATTTTTCTCCCACTAATGAGAGACAAACACATCCTAAGGATTTTTTAGGCTATGATTGGGCGCCATGTACTATACAAGTCACAATCAACGAAATGGCTGTGGATCCCATCATCCCAAGACACGCAGATGAATCAAAATCTATTATTGTACTTGTGGCATTATGTTAATAATGCATGTGTACTATGGCTGATGGATTAACTTGAGGTTAATTTTCATTTCAAAAAAACCACTTGTACAGTGAATTTACAGCCCTCTAATCACTGTAACTGTAGTGCATTTCTTTTCATTTTAATCTTACCTCCGTGTTTTGCGTGGCTAAAAATTAGATTTTTTTAATAAATTTTGATAAAAATTGTGAATATCATGAAATATTGACTTTAACTTAAATTTTTATCAATTTTTAAACTAAAACAAATAGGAGCTAAGTAATGTTACGTAGCACGTGGTTATCGTCAATCTTTACTCTTTATTGCCACTTCGGCAGAGCCACAAGAGATGGGAGTGGTATCCGATCCTAAAATATTTTGAAATTTTCTTTAAGTCTATAGAAAATTGAATTTTTTTAATATATACAAAATAAATGTATATTTGCCATTTATAATATTTTTTTGTTTCCCTTCGTGAAAGTTCTGACTTTGCCATTACAAATAAATTAGTATTATATAGCATTATTCAATCCCCAAAAATCATATATGACACCATACGAGGAGGCCAAGAATTGTAGTCTGGTGCGACCTGAAGAAAAGTTAATCAGTCACAATTATTGACTTTAGATTGAAAAGCTAGGCTTTAAATAAGAGAATGTCACTAGGTGAAGTAGAAGCTCAATCCCAACCAACCATTGATTTTATTCTTTCAATATATATATCTCAACGATTCCCAAGTGGAGGACCACTGGTTTTGGATTTAAGAGGAGGTGGGGTGTGGGTGTGGGTGTGGGTGTGGTTGGGAGGGAGGGAGAATATGAATAATGATTGGGTTTTGATTTTTTATGTATTAAATGTAAAGTTACCATTTTATCTTTTAAAAAATGGTTTAGATTTGGTCAAAGTCAAATTTATATGTCAATTAACGGTCAAACTAACAAAAATCATCAATTTGGCCTCAAGTGCTAATTTTCCAAAGGTTTGGAACCATTGTTGGCTCACACTGAAAATCAGGATAAAGTCTACGAAAAATCCAAAGATTTGGAACCGTTGCTTCAATTATCCCTTGAATTTTTGTTTAACATAAATGATCATCAAAGTTACAAAGTTGTTTCATTTAAGTTACTGATTATCGTTCATTTTTTAGTTGATTCGACTAATTTAATCTTCATTGTGATTACATGTACTTGAGCTAGATTTGACATCCTTGATCAGCCGATTGATATATAAATTTAGTTGAAATCAAACATTAATTTCAGTTATATATTCATAATTATTATTCATACATTTTGTGAGACTCACTGCTATTCTTCTCTATAAACTACTAATAAATTTGTTAAACTGAGGTTAAATATATTACTACAAAAAGTAATCATATTGTTATAAAGCTAAGAGGAAGAAAAGTATTAGAATCAATAATGGAAGTTACGACCTGAATAAAATCTTCTGGAGTAGGTAAGACTTATCTAATATCCTGATAAGATTAAATAATCATTAATAATTATTCCATAATTTTACAAAATCCCCTTTGATGACTATTCACATAATAATTGTCTCGTTAAAAACTTAGTTTGACAAAAATTCTGACAGACATAAATATCAAATGAAGGGAAAAAAAAAAAAGAGTACAATTAATTATAAAAATTAAAGTAATAAAATAGTGTCTTGTTAAAATCTTGTCAAGAAAATTCAATGGGACAAAACTTAATCGTATGAAAAAGAGTATACTTACTCATCTTGATATTCATCAACGCAAATCCTTGTATCGAACCATTCACGTCTTGTACGTCAATATTTTGAATATCACAATTATGGAAAAGTATGTTTCATATTGTTTCGTCGTAGACTTCAAGCAAAATTATCTTTATACAAGATATTTATCAATCTTTTGTGATTGTAACACATAAAGGTATTATTTTGAGAGTACAAGTCATATAAGTTTTGGACATTCATTACACAAAGAATATGTATCGTCATAAATCTTATTAGAAAAATCTATGCGAAAATCCTAATGGAAAAAAAATATTACATTATTCTTTTGAATACGCTACAAAAATTATCTCATTAAAGTATTTTTACGAAAACCCAATTTGATCAAACTTGAAAAAGGTAAGAAGCAACAAATGGTTGTCAGGTCAAGTGCACAAGCAAAATATTAGGTTATGGCTTGTACTATTAGAGTCCGTTTGATTGCAAAGATGGAAAATGTGTGGAGAGAAAATAAATTCCAAGGAATTGAATTGCCTAGAA
>CAIGRT010203315.1:0-16964 GCA_903798405.1 Fraxinus platypoda | reverse complement strand
ATCAAAAGATCTAAAATTTCAACATTCTGAAGGTGGAAAATTATATCAATTAAACACAATTAATTGATAATTCCCAGAAAAACAATTCTAGGTAATTCAATTCCCTGAAATTCATTTTCTTTCTACCCAAATTTCACTCTTACAATCAAACGGACCCTAAGTTCGATTATTAATTTATTGAAAATAGTTAAGAAACAAAGAAACTCTTTCTCTCTCTCTTTGGTGGCCAAGAGGGCCCATTTGGAGACTTGGAATCTGAGCAGGAAATGCAAACGTCGAAACCGGGGCTCGGCTATTCTTAGTTTCAACCTTTATGAAAGGCATTAGCCTTCGGACAAAAATGGATACATCCAAAGCATATATAGTATACATAGATCATTTTATAGTGGAAATCTTGATATCGCATGAACTACACAAACTCCCTTCCCCGGCTAACTACAGGGATATCACCATCGTAGTTTAAAAACACTGAAATTCACATCAATCCATCTGAAAGTTTGGACACACTAACTGAACACTGGAAGGGATGAATTTCCTTCAAAAACAAGGGGCAAATCCATACAATTCGATTTGAGAAAGGCAACTCTTCAGAATAACATGGTACATGGCAAACATGAAGCTAAAAAAGGAGTAACAAATCATTATCTAGTTTTTTTTGGAACTAACAGTAATCAATGAAATGAAAAATCTACATAAAAGCAATTGGCATCGTTCACAAACTTTCCTGAAGTTCAAGTTTTACTTGTCCAGACTTCACTGAGAAGGTGGTGGATACGCTAGCATATCAGAAACAAGTTCCATGGTTGGCCTAAATTGTGGATTGGAGTGAAGGCATTTGGTTGCAATTTTGACAATGGACTTCAAAATCTCCTCTTCTTCTCGAGTAGGGTACAGAATTCGCGGATCCAACAACTCTTTCAACTGTAAATTCCCAGGAGAGAAAGTTGTCACGTTTTGAATGTAGTCACCAGGATGCTTCCCTTTGATCACTTCCAATGCCAACACTCCGAAGCTATACACATCACACTTTTCAGTCACCTTCATTGTGTATGCAAGCTCTGTCCAAAAGAAAAGGAATGAATACAATCAAAGCCATGTGTCTATATTCCATGAGCAAATATACGAAAACAGAAATATTACCCGGTGCAATGTAGCCATATGTGCCTGCAATAGTGCTGAAATTCGATGAGTCGAATTTCAGAAACTTAGCAGTGCCAAAATCTGAAATATGAGCCTCATAATGTGAATCGAGCAAAATGTTGTTGCTCGATATATCTCGATGGACAATTGGAGGCGAACAATTATGATGCATGTAAGACAAAGCCTGAGCCGTGCCTTTCAAGATATTAACCCTTTGAGGCCAATTCAACGTCTTTGCTTCTTCATCTATGCTTAGAGTTTTGGCCAAACTACCTCTGTCAAGGTATTCATAGACCAAAAATGAGTGTTGATCATTTGAACAGAAACCATAAAGTTTCACAATGTTCCGGTGCCTGATTTCTCTCAATGCTCTTATTTCAGCCAGGAAAGCTGTTTGGTTTGCCATTTCAGACGAGCAGTGAAATTTTTTCACTGCAAATATAGCTAGTTCAGACGAGGATTGAAGTCTTCTTGGTGCTGCTGTGTTTCCTAATGAAAGTCGTGCCTTGTAAACCCTTCCACATCCTCCTTCTCCAATGCAAAATGCTGCATCAAATTCATTTGTGGCCTCTACGATGTCTTTATACGTGAGTTTTCCATTGGATATGGTGAAACAATCACAATCTTCATTCATTGAATTCCATTGTCTGAGTTTATACACGATGAGGAGCCCAACTGAAGCAAATAGAAGTAGAGGTGCACCAAGAAGAGGGATTACAATTATCAAAATGAGTTTGTGACCATTTCGAGTCTCATAGTTTTTGCTTTTGCATTGTTGTAATCCTGCAATATTTCCACACAATCCTTTGTTCCCTCGTAGTTGTTCTATAGATATATTTTGAAAGGCTTTGCTACTAGGAATCGGACCCTCCAACTCATTATAGGATATATCAATGTCCACTGAACCAGGCATTTCTCGAAAACTCTCAGGAATGAGTCCAGAGAGGTGATTGTGGGAGAGGTTTAACATCTCCAGGCTCGACACTTTTCCTAATTCAGATGGTATTTCTCCAGTGAGTGAATTATTACTCATATCCAACTTGGACAATTGAATTAAGTTACCAAGCTGAATAGGTATTCCTTGGCTTAAATAGTTGCTGCTCAAATTCAAGTGATACAATTGCCTGGAATGTGCTAAATATCTTGGTATTTGACCTGTCAATATGTTTCTGGAAAGGTCAACGTATATCAACTGTGAGAGTGATCTCAATTCTTCAGGTATATCCCCAGAAAGTTGGTTGTCATTCAAATGAAGTTCCAGAAGTGAATTTAACTTCCCAATTTCCGTCGGGATCTCCCCATATAACTTGTTTGAAGAAAGATCGAGTAAACGTAGTTGACTTAAATTTCCTAATTCTGGAGGAATGCGTCCTGAAAGGTTGTTCCTTGCAATTTTCAGACATAGTAGCTGTTTGCTACTACTCCAATTGCTGGGTAGTTCACCAAAGAATTTATTATCACTTAGATCGATGAATGTCAAATTTGGATAGACACCAAATTTTTCGGACAGATTCCCAGAAAACCGGTTTTGTGCAAATCGGACTCTGACAAGACTAGAGCAGTTCTTTAAGCTCTGAGGAATTGAGCCTGAAAGTCTATTGGAATGCACAGCTAATCTTTCTAGTACTCCACCACCACATAACTCTGGCAAATGACCGGAAAATCGGTTTCTATACAATGTCAGCCTGAGCAGTTTATTTAATTTTCCCAGTTCACTTGGAATGGAACCAGAAAGATTGTTGTGAGGTAGGGACAAAAAATTTAAATGGCTTAAATCACCTAAAGAAATTGGAATCGGACCAGTGAGATTATTTCTTCTCAAGCTTAGTCTCTGAAGTGATTTTAGATTCCCTAACTCAGTAGGAATCGAACCTGAAAGTCGATTATCAAAGAGGCGCAAAATAATTAGACTTGTAGCTTCACCTAGCGAAGCTGGGATTGGACCTGTAAGATTATTTGTCCCTAAATTTAGGCTCTGAAGTGATTTTAGCTTCCCTACCTCAAGAGGAATTGAACCAGAAAGTTTATTTTTGAAAAGGTGCAAAATTTGTAGCTGATCCAAGTTTCCGAGACTGGTGGGTATGGAACCTGTCAGCATGTTTGAGGCCATGTCAACCTCTACAAGATTGATTAGATTTCCCATCTCTACAGGTATGGATCCAAAAATTTGGTTGTTGCTGAGATTCATATAAGCAAGATTTTGAAGAGATGTGAACGGAAACTTATAGATAGTGGCATGAATACTTACATTTGTGAGGTTCAGTCTATGAACACTTCCATTGATGCAAGAAATTCCATACCAATTGCATGGATTGGCAGTTGCTTTTGGATGGCCAGAAGAATTGGTGGAATTGATGGGTTCAAAGGTCCATGAATTTAGCATTGAATTGTTGGGATTTTCAAAACTGGCTTTCCATTTCAGTAGATCATTTGCTTCTGTAGCAGAAGCACAGGCAGCGTTAGGATAAATGAACAAGAGAAGAGATGGGAACATGAAAAATCTGAAATGAGAGTATTTCAGCATGTTTTTTGTACTCGGGAGCAAATTATGAGGGAAACAGTTCAGCATGATGATGTGGAAGTGGAACGGTGATTTATAGATATTTTGAGGGAAAATTGCAGCATTAGTTCCAACCTATTCACTTAGCAGCAAACTGGTCTCAATCTAATCTTTTTGTCAGTTAAGTCCCCAGCCTATAGTTTGAGTCCCAATGGACAGTCGACTTCCATCCAATTGGTTGTAAGCGTCTAGAAATTTATTTTTCTTCAATTCATTTTCAATCTTACATTTTTCTAATAAAATAATTTTGCATGCAACACAATATTTTTCCTACTTTTTAATAACACATTTTAAAAAAAAAAAAATCACAATTACAGAATTTATTCTCCTTAAAAATAGGGCTCAAACAGCAAGGACTTTCACATCACGTTTCTGGAGGGTAAAACTGGTAAAAGAAAAAATGGTTTTAATAAATAAATAGAAAGAAGAGAAGAGAAGAAGAAAAGCAAAAATGGGAATGATCAAATGAGGTCTTTCTTTCTTTCTTTTATTTTGGTTTATTTTGTGTTAGTTACAAGTGTAGATCAGTCCTTTCAACCAAAAATTGACTAGTTATCGGTTAATTGGATGGATTCTGTCCTTTGAGGACTGCTTTCCTAATGAAATGATACATTGGGGATTCAAATGATAAAAGAAATAGATTGGGGACTAGTATTGCAATTTCCCCTTTGTAGAGAGAAACTCCAGTTATTCAAAGTCAATTGCGTGTTAAAAACTAGTCAAATCAGAATATAGTAATAATGAATTGCGCCGCCAAAAACTATTTTTTTCAAGTATACAAAAACAGAAAAATGCAAAAGTCTGCCACGTCCACTACTTTAGGGGGAACGGTGGGTGCACAGGGTCAGGGGAGGAGCCAGGAAAATAACTCAAGGTAGGCACAATGTTGAACTTGGACCACAAATATCAATATCAAGGAGACCAACCTGAAAATTCATAGCTGCCAAGGCAAATGAAAGTTAAGCAGATAATGTACTCTTGCCAACACCACCTTTGCCAGATAAGACCAACATTTTGTGTTTCACCTTCGCCATTCTTTCTTCAATTGCCACCAAGTCTACAAAGACACAATTGTATAACATAAAAGATTAGAGTCTAAACAAATGATAAATAATCAGAATGGAGGTAAGCAAGTAAAACTACAAGAATTTCCAATCATTGCCATCATTGTTAATTCAAATTTCAATTCAACAATAGCCAAATTTCAACAATTTCAATTCAACAATACTCAAATTTCAACCATTTCAATTCTTCCAGTATTCATCGAGGACCTAGTAAACATTAGCAATATAAATTCCCAAATCAATAATTTGCACATATTGTCCCCAAATATATATACTTGTGTTATGTCGTATATAAAAATTACATTAAACTATTTCAAGTGCTGTAATACCTATCTAGCTCGAAAAAGGCTTCAGTTAAAACCTACATCTCCATTTCAATGTTCCTAGAAGAAAAATCAAAAACTGAGTTAAAAACCTACATCTCCATTCCAGTCACCGTTTGCTTTTCTTCAGTTCCAAGTGCAGGGAAATCCTTTTCAAAAGCAGCCTTCTGGGTTCCCCTGATATTACTACTCCCAAAACCATTATTTTGAATAGCACTAGTTTTCAAGTTCTCTACACTGGGAAGCAAAACGTCACCAGACTTTCTTGAAACCGATGATTGAGAAAGACACGAGGTACTCTTCTCAACTCTGCTTGTTATTATACTTCCCACTGGATCAGAATGATCACTATAGATGTCCCCAATTAGAGATTTTTCTTTTTCTTTTTCTCTTTCTCAGGTTTTGTCATGGTGACTCCTTGTAAAACTGTTGTATGGATGCTTCGCAGAACCATTACTAATTGAACTGACCTTAGAACTGAAGGATGACTTCCTATCCAAAAACCATGGGCTATCCTTATCAGTAATGCTCCTAGAAGATCTGTTGCGCAGAGTGTGCGAGGAAGAAGAAACATCTGTAATAAAATGACAAAAAATGCATCACAATCTCAACATCGGTGATTGTATGAAAAACGAGATGGTGAATGGATAAGAACAGGAAAAAAAAAATTTGTGCCTGAATTGTGGATTGAGGCACCACCAACAAAGCTTCTCGTGCATCTCAACCATTCAGGAGCTAAAGTGGGTTCACTTCTTTCCATCAATACTTAGGTCTTGGGCTGGAAGCAACAAGAGTTCAAAAAAATAAAAATAAAAAGAGCCCAGAAGTGAAAAAAAAATGAGTCCAGAAGTTCAGGGTGGGCCTGTGCCCACCCTGGACTGTATTGGGCTCCGCCCCTGCCAGGGTGGGGGTTTACCGACAACTCACATAAGGTGGGTCCCGCCTCAGTAAAAAAATAAAAATAATTACACCATGTGAACCACCTGCACACCCAGCATTTCCCCTACTTCAGGTACAGTAACAACTCCATCCCCCTTTGACCTTATTTTCAAAAACTTATTTTTACTTAAATTTATTTTTAATCACACATTTCACATGACCTACAATTTTTATCTTTTTTTAAATATATATTTCATCAATTTTTATCAAAATTTAATAAAAAATTGATTCTTATCTAGACAAGTTGGGGCTAGAAGTTTGAATGGCACAATTTGCAAAACTAAACATTACTGTGAAGGTGGTGAATGCAATAATTATATCAGAAAGTGATCAACTATCGTAGTCATCATACGTGAAAGTTTGTTATTTGAGACATTAACTTGTTATTTGAGACAAAAATTATAGAAAATTAATATCTCAAATAACAAGCTGCCATATAAAATGACTATGATAGTCGCTAACTATGAATAGTATTATTCTATTATAAACAATGTGCACGGTTGGCCAATATTATGGATTTGAGTGAATGCATTTAGTTACAAGTGTAACCATGAACTTCAAAATCTCTTCACGAGTGGGATACAATATGCGGGAATCCAACAAATCCGTCAACCATAAACCTCTGTGTGATGAAATTGTAACATGTCTGAGGTAGTCACCTTGACGATTGCCTTTTGATCACTTTTATGTCAACACTCCAAAACTATGCACATCACACTTTTATGTAACCTTTTGTGTAAGAAAAGCTCTGGCAAATCATTCTGCCAGAAGCATTAATTTCTCAAAAGACTCTGTGTGTGTGTGTGTTAAAGACTACAGAAGCCAACATTTATCTTTTAGAAGCTAAATAAAAATCCAAAGTAACCCAATTTTATTTAAAATTTGGCAACAAATCTTATCTTTTGTCAAAATTCCAAATAGGCTTTTGCTTTCAACCAGGTTGGTTACATCCCCTTATTTATATAGTCAGTTGTACGTGACAATGTCTTGATGACAGTTCTTATTACCTTCAAATAATACTTTGCACTGGAAAAACTATTTAAAGGATTAAAAAATAAAAATATGCAAAATCCAAGTTTAGCTACTTAAGAGTTTGTTTGAGCAATATTTTTGAGGTTAATAAAATTTGGAATAGTAATTTTTTGGATAATGTATGGTTAAAAAGTAAGAATTTTTTTTGAATTTGTGTAAAATTATTTTATTAAAAGAATGTATTGTTAAAAATAAATTTGAAGAAAAATAAGAATTTGAAAAATGGAACTCAAACTGGGCTTAATATTGGTTTACAATACTTACATTAGGATCAATAAATCTGATTGAGAACTAGGATTGGACAAAATTTTCAATTCAAATTGATCGAACCGAACCCGAACAGAACAGAACTGAATCATTCTTCTTAAGTTAAATACCCAAACGAATATTTGAATCGAAAATCGACGAGTTTGATTTGATTCTCGATTATAGACCAAGAACTGAATCTCTCTCTCTCTCTTTCTATCTTAACTAAACCAAATTATTTTATTTTTATTTTTTTAAAATAAATTTGTTAACTAATTAATTTATCCCAAACCAAAAATGTGAGTTTCCTATTTCTAATTTCAAGCTCAAGCACAACTTATTCTACCGTAGTCTCATTCTAAAGAAATAAAATCGAATCGAAAGTTGAACTGCACCTCTTTTCATTAGTGTAGACATGCTATCTTCCTCCTATAATTTTAATAATCAAATCTATGAAAAACTCTATTAAGCAAAAAATATCACAAAATCAGACTAATTTATTTTATAAGAACTAAAATTAAGCACGTCATTAATTGAATTAATGTAGCGTCATAAATATTAAAAAAATTAATTATTGTACGAAACTCGAAAATCGAATGGAACCAATCCGAACCAAGTCCAAACGATTTCATAATTAAATTTGAACCTGAAGGTTCCATTTATCAAATACCTGAATCGAATTCAATTCGATTCTCGTTAGAACCGAATCGGACCATGTCCAACCCTACTGCGAACCACAACCAAACAATTATTCACCACAATAGACAAGTTTAAGTTGAAAACCGAACCGGACCATGTCCAGCCGAGAACCGCAACCAAATGATTACTCAACATAGTATTTTAGACAATACAATAGACAATTTCAATTTCTTTTTCTTAATCATCTTCATTATTGTCCAGATCCACACAACATGCTGTAAAAGAGTTTATCACAGTACATTACGAATCAAAAAATTTACAAAAACAGCCCTCCAGATTTCTGACAAATACAGAGACCACCTTTAAACTTTACAAAACTGCAACAATATCTCCTAATAACATATTCCCCTTTCCAATTAGCGGGCATAATAATTCGAGCATCTGATGAGCTATAAAGCAGAGTGGTGTTGCATAGATAAATCGAGCATATCGCTCCTACCACATAACATCACCGGAGTATTTTGTAGATAAAAACTATGTATTACCATTAAAATCCCACCAAAAAACTAAAAACCAACAGTATTACTCAGTACCAGACTTATCGAAATGATTGCGAATGAAAGCTATGGTGAAGGGCACTAACATTATTATACAGAAAGTGAAAAAGGAAAAAAAAGAAAAAGAGAGAAATCAGAATTCACATAAAAAGAGATCTAATAGGACATCCCATGAAAGAGGCAACGAACGAGTAGAGGGACTTAGTCACACTGCAATTTCATCCCAACAAGGGGCAATTGAACAGGAAATGAACAAAGCACATCCACAGCACCCAGCTACAAAACAGCTACAAAACCATTCATCAAAACCAGCAGAGCATCAGTTTCTATAGCTACGAGCAAGTGCATCAACAACAGATCTACAACAATATCGGCTATCACTTCGCAGCTACAGCCACGATCTTATGTGCTGAACATAACGCCAACGAATATCAGCTTAATCATATGCATCCTATAGTAAATGCTAGATCACTGTGGTTGAGTGTTAAAAGTACATAGCATCCTAAAAGAGGCGAGCTGAATAGACCACCAGTTGCTGCAAGACGATTAATATCTCACCGCACCATAGTCATCGTAACAGCAACATTGCACGTGGCTTGAAAAATAAAACCAGCAAATGGAATCTCTCAAATCAACAGCATAGCCACATGTTACGTGGACTCCAGCAACCTTATAAATGATGGATTCTAAAACTCACATTTAACTTGAAAATTTTTAGTTAAAAGTAAAGATAACACTGTCAGGTCAAAATTAGATTTCCAACGTGATTTAAGACTACATGCAAGTCTGTTATCCTTACCAATTATGACATGATCAGAAAGTTCTAAAAGAAACTGCATTCTGTCACCAGCAAGAAAATTATAGCAATCAACAGCAAAGTAAAAGCAGCATCAACAGCTATTGCATCATCATAAAACAGCACAGCATCTATAGCTGCTGCATCAGCTCGGCAATCAGCAACTATTACTCCTCATGGGCACAACTAAAGAAGGCCAAAGAAGGGTTTATATAAGTAAATTATTCAATAATCTAAATTCAGCTTAAACAACATGAAAGCCTAATCATAGAAGAAAATTATTAGACGATTGCTACAAAAGATGCCAAAATCCATAGAATAACAGAAACTATAGAGTAGAATTATAAAGCAAGAGCTTCGACATTGTTTATGATGTCAAACTGCATAAACTAGATGCAGATACCATCAAAAGAAAGCATAATAATAGATCCAGTACAAAAAACGAGTTCGACCTTAGAAATAAGTTCAGGGAAATCACTTTTAGCAACCACTATATAGATGATAGATAATACGATAGATCTGAACATTCTGAAAGACAAATGCCACCGCACACAGCTTCAAGCCAAATATTCCATCAAACGGCACTCCATTCCCTTACACCTGAAAAATAATACATATTATACCAGTTTAATACACATTTTCAAATATGCAAATAATTAAGAGAGGTGGTTTCAGAACTCACATCAGCATCAGAACGAGGAGTAGGGCTACGAGAATCAGCATCATGACGAGGAGAGACACTCTTAGGGGTGGGAGACAGCTCTTTGTGATTACGAGCATCTGGACTTCCACCCCTTGAAGTTGTTTTACGCGGAGATGGACTCCTTCGGGGACTAGGACTACGTCGAGCAGGGGAAGCACTATCACATACACCAATTTGCTTCAGAAAACAATCATAAAGCAATAAATTAATTTTAAAAAATTGAAGACAACAAAGAATTTAGTACCTCCCATAAGACCGACTTCGACTATGCCTCTCATCATCATATCTGCCTCTTCCACGGTCTTTGCGATAGTCAGGACTTACACTGCGGCTTCGGCTTCTGCTCCTGCTTCGACTTCTACGACGATAATCTCTGTCCCTGTCCCTGTCCCTGTCCTTGCCACTGCTGCGGTGCCGTTCCTTTTCATGTCTACCTCTACTTCTGCTGCGGCTTCTTTTCCTATAATTCTTCTCCCTGTAATCATCCCGGTACCTGAATTCATTTTTTATGAATCAGCACATGATGACTTAGATATCATAAAGCAAGGCAAGAAAGCATCATTTGGAGAAAAACTAAGAATTAAAGTAAAAGAATACTAAAAAATAACAATATAAACATGAGAAGTAAATTTTTACATTTTTCTTATGATAACATATTGCTGAAAAATCTTACGAATTAAGCACAAACAAAGAGTCCATAATAACCGCAAAGTTCTACAGAACTTTCAGGACTAGCATTCTAATACAACTGTTTTGCATGTTCAGGGAGAGAAACACACAGGTTATGTGCCCAGTTATAGCAGATGGTACTTCTAATGATGAGTAAAGTATAATTCAATAAGCATGTGAGATTTGCCAATATCTCCTAAGAGTCAAGTTGATATCTAGGCACCACTCTTTATTCTGACTTATAATATCAAAAATATATTATATACAAACAAATAAGCTTGTGGTAAGAAAAAGAATAATCTATTCCAGATTTGTACAACCCAAATGAATTCCAAAAGCTGCAAATCATATTTCAACCTTAAATTGAGAATAAGAGGCTACTATTATACCTTGGCCGAGGACTGCGGCTTCTTGAACCTTTTGACCTGGAAACTGGTTCCACAATTCTCCCCTTGTGACTGGTGCAAATAATACACAAGATTTTGTTAGAAGTGGTTTTGAATAATAAAAAAGCATGAAGCACTAGCTAAATCATCAAAGTTCAAACACCTAAGCCACGTAATCAACCTATGATACACCAACACAGACACGCGACGAGTGATTTTTTTTGAAAAAAGTAGCGAGACAACACATTAATTAAAATAATAATTTTTTTTATTTTTTTAAATTTCATAACATAAAGAAAATAAAATTTTGTATACTTGTTGCATGAAAAACAAATAGTCAAATATGAATCAAATCAACAGTTTTCATTTCCTTTTTATTTTAATTGGAGAACCAAATGGCAATTTAATCAAGTAAAAAAAGTGATCTTTCTTTGCTCACCAATTAAGTAAGTACATGTGGGCTTTGACTCTATTAAAAAATGGATAACATTTTCTTCTCTGTTAAAAGGCACAATTTTTTACTTCAATTAAAAATCAGACTTGCTTTGAAAAAAAAAAGGGACTAGATTCAGTCACCTTCCGTGAAAATTAGGGTTTCATCACTCGGGGGCTGCTAATGCAAACCTCACCATCCATGGCAAAATCTCATCACCGTCGACATCAGGCACCACCCACTCTCCATTCGATCTTTTTCAAAAATAAAGGTTTGTTTATCTATTTCATTATTCAAAATCGATCAGTTGTGTCGAACTTGTCCGATCCTAGACAATCAGTACAAATTTCGGACACGCCACCTAGCATATCCGTGTGTCAACGGAGTGTCCAATACGCGTAGGACAACAACTCACAGGCACCAGAGCCGTTTTGGTGCACCAAAGTAACCAACCAAGGTTCATACAAACTCCACTTCATATGTCGAAACAACAAAATTGTGAAATTTTGCACATAAAATCATTCCATTCAAGTACTAAATGCCAGTGAAGGAGATAAGTACCAAAGTTTACCTTAAAAATCTAAACCCGGGACCGGAAATTGGGAAAACCAAAAAGTGAGGAAACTGAATCAACTTACATTTGTTCAGCATTGGGCCCATACTTGGCAAACTGAACCATAATTTCTCTCCCATCAACGAGTTTTCCTGCACAGGACCGCAAAAGAAAAATCACCCCCGCAGTAGAATCTACACAACTTTAATTATGTTCACAACTTCCTATTTCAATTTTCAACATACCATCTAGCTTCTCAACAGCCTTCTGAGCCTCATCTTGATACTTGTACCGCACAAATGCAAAGCCCCTTGAATCTCCAGTCCTAAATAAAAATTACCACAAAGAACACATCAGCTCAAAAGAAACATTCAATGCCATGTAAAACAAAATAGTCAGGAGAAACCTCAATTTTCACATATTTAAATTTACATCTACATCTACATATATGTATAAATAGAGACAGGTGGGAGGGGCAGAAAAGTAGGATTTAAGAACTCAAACTAAAATAAATACACAAATGTAATCATACATGTGGAAAATCGAAAAAGTAAAGCACACAGCACCTAAAAAGATAAACAACAAAAATTAACACCACAAAATTACAAAAAATCAAAAGCACAAATATTACAATTTACCGTGGATATAGGAAAAACCATAAAGTGTATATTACTGCATATACCTTCGGTCTCTCGGGATGAAAACATCAACAACTTTTCCATACTTATCGAAGAGGGGGAACAAGTCATCAGCAGTCGTACCTGTAAAACATATCAACAGGGAAAACAAGCCAACAAAAACCAAAGAAAAAATTAAAACATGTCCCCTTCAATTAGCATAAAAAAATCCAAAAAATAGGCGAAAATAAGGGTAAAGGGGAGAAGTACTTACGGAAAGTGATGTTGAGAACGAGAAGAGAAAAGGTATCTCTGATATCCGGCGGCCCAGATCTACCGAAATGCGACATCGTTTCGGTATATGACAGTGCGTCTGATAAAGCGATGTGGAGAGGATTAGGGCTTGAGGTTGCTGCGTTTGGAATTTAAGGCACAGTGAAGATAATTTCTGGGGCGGTCTGATGTTTGGTCGATTTTGCCCTTCGGTATAGTAACTTGGACTTGTACGCTTTTATGTTTGGAAATAAGGACTGAAAAGGAAATCTGTATAAGAAAAAAATTATTGATCCTTGAACTTTTTGAATCAAGGGTGTGATTCAGCCACATTATTTTGGAAGAATATATTTTGGAATAATAAATTGATGGAGAATGTGTGGTTAAAAAAAAAAAGTTATTGATGTGATGGAAAATATTATTTTATTGAAGAATGTGTAGTTGAAAATTAGTAGAAGAATAAAAATGAAAATTTTAATATGGCTCAAACAGAGACTAAGCTGAGTTGCCATAAAAAAACTTGCCCACTAAGTTGATCTACACTCACATGTCAGTGTGGAATTCGTGTGAATAAAAAATACCAAAAAATCTCCCCCCAACCCTGTGTGTTGTCATTGAGGGTGTTCCCCCACCCCTGTGTGTTGTTGTCAATGAGGGTGTCGACATAGCATGATTGGAACTTTTTTTATCGGTACTATTTTGGCTCCTTGTACTTTTATTCCCCAATATAGCACATCCAATTTTGTTAAATCGTTGTTTGGTGGAAATTAAAATTAAATTTTTAATAGATTTTAATAGAAGTTGATGAATATATGGTTAAAAAGTTGTAGGACTCATAAAATATATGGTTGAAATGAATTGTTGATTTTGACTTAAATTAAAATTTAGATTTTAATTGATACCAAACAAGGGCTAAGCCATGTTTTGTGTAGATTCTTTGAAATTAATTTTTTCTTAAACTCATTATCAATTGTACATTTTTCACATTAAATAATTTTGCACATAGATTTATAATTTTTTTTTCTACTTTTTAATCACATATCCTAAAAAATCATTTTTCACAAAATCTATTCTAAAAAAATCTACATCAAACAAATAGTAACATTTTATTTTAGTTCAAACTGAAATTGGGTTTTGAAGACATTGATTTATTGTAAAAGTGAATCTTTTTAAAAGTTCGGTAAATTTTCAATGCGAACCCACCTCGAATGGTCATATGCCACAAGTTTGGTTACTCAGCATGAGCTTCGAACTCTAAAAACGTTGGATCTACATTAAAAGTGCAGTTTGAACTTTTGACTAACTTTTTCCCGTAAAGCCATCATGATTGATCTCACCTAATGGTGGCAAATGGACCGAGCGGCTCGTCGACTCGACCGCTCGGTTCGTGAAAAGGCGGCTTGTGGGCGGCTCGGGCTCGTCAAATGATGAGCCCGAGCATGAGCCGAGCTCGTGGACTCATCTTGACGAAGGGTTTATTTTTTATTTTTATTTTTTTAAAAAAAGGTTTATCTTAAAAATAATAATAATAATAAAATTTATGAGCTCGCGAGCCCAATCTCGGCTCGGCCCACGAGCCATTAGCTCACGGCTCAGCCCACAAGTAACAAGTCGAGCAGAAGCTCTGCTTGTGACAAGCACGGGCCGACCTCGTGTGCATACGGGCCGAGCCATCTCTAATCTCACCAGCGACAAGCAACATGTTTGATCTTTACGATATGTTGAAATGTTTAAGCCTAAAAAGATAAGTAGAGACAAATTTGTAACATACAGGATCGGTTAATGACTTGTGATGGACTATTACCTAACTTATACTTTATGTTAAGCGTGTGTTGGTTCAATTAAAAAAATTGATTAAAATTCAAGTGACGGGGTGCATTCAGCACCAGCTTTCAATTCTTCATAGGCATTCGTGTAGTGGCAGCAAATTACATAAACTATGGCACTGCTCAGCTGCATTGGGAGAAGGCACCTCTCCTTTGGCCTTGCCATAGTACCGGCTGCTATCATGATATTGGGTGCTTCTCTAAGCTCAGACACACCTAGTAGCCTTGTGGAGCCGAGAAAAATTGAACAGGCCTGAAAATCTCTAGCCAAAATCCGCGGATCTGGACCCAAATCAGATGCCAATATCGAAGATGAACTAGCTGAAATAGTCTAGTGAAATGCGAATGCCATAAATGAAGAACCATTAGTGACTATATTTGAGAAACAATGTAGGCCTCATCTTGTGATGTCCATTGTCATACCATTTTTGCAGCAACTCACTGGAAGTTTTGGAAGTGTTTCGGCTTTGATTGGCGCCATAATTCTAGGATTGGTTAACCTTGGATCAATTCTTGTGTCCACTGGCATTGTTGATGGGTATGGTTGAAGATTTCTGTTCATTGAGGGTGGAAATCAAATTTTCATTTGTGTAGCACATTTTCCATATCCATCGTACTATCTAATCACGTGTAGTATCAGACATGCTATTAGTATGTATCAATTTATTGATATTATACTAAAAATTCTTGTTTCTTCTTGTTCTTGAAGGTCTCGATTGCTTGTGTCCTAACAGCTGTAACTGGGTATCTGCGAACAGATATATATCGAAAGGGAACAAACAACATTGATACTTGTTTTGATGTGTAATTATGCATCTGGTTTTGGTTGTCACGTGGGTCTTTAAGCTGGACAGTTCCCAGTTAAAATATTCCTGATGAAAATCTGAAACAACGAGACGAAGCATTAGCATGGTGGTGAATTTGGCTTTTGATTTCATGCTTTTACAGATATTCTTGACCGTGCTATGCCACTTCAAGTATGGAGCATTCCTGTTGTAAACGGGTTGGCTTACTACAATGACCATTTTCGTCGTACTTTTTATGCCGGAGCAAAAAGGGATTCCTTTGAACTCAATGCATCAAGTGTGGGAACAACGCTGGTTTTGGTGCAGGTTTGTTTAGAGACTTTTCCCCAAGGTTTCCTTTTAGCAAGGAAAATCTATGCGTGATTTTTACTCAGATTCTAAGAGGAATTGGAAGTTGGATTTCACATGTCAGTTAAACTTTGGATAATTTGAACTTTGTACTAAACAAGCCCACATGCTGTCGATGCACCTTTGGTTTCAGAGACTGCACATAAATAAATAATAGCTCGCTAGTACAAATTGTAATGGGTTTTGATACCAATAAATTTCGGGTGATGATGTTTCTCGTTGAAAATTTTCAGTCGACATTGACCAAATAACTAAATTAATTATCGACACCCAAATGAAATGGTTCGACCTGAAAAAAATATATGTTCTGTTATTTCCTATTATGCATCTTATACATCATTGGAATTTCAGTTTAGCATTACCATTTTGGGTCTGGCTTTTAGTTGGCCACTGATTAGCTAACTCAGTAATTGGAATGATGAACCTTCAGTTTTTCTTTGTTTTTTTTTTTCCAAGTACTTCATCTATTGTAAATAGTTTTCTTTAATCAGAACTTGCATTGCACCGCTTGAGAGACTAAAGCTGGAATATATAGTCCACGGTGAAAAGAGGAATATATTTGAGCTCATCAAGAAAATAGCAGTAACTCAAGGCCTGAAAGGTTTTTGGAAGGGAAACTTTGTTAACATTCCACGCACATCACCTTTTAAGGCAAATCAATTATTGCTCTTATGATGCATATAGAAAGAAGATTCTCAAATTATCTGGGAATGAAGAAGCCACGAATTTTGAGAGGTTTATTCCCGGTGTTGCAGTTGGCATACTTTGCTTACCACCAGAGCCGGTCCTGTGATTTTCGGGGCCCTGAGGCGAACTCCCAAAGTTGGGCCCCCGAAAACAACATAAATGCAACATATTGTTAACTTAACATCGAACAGTAGAACAACAAACAAATAAAAGAACAAAAGATATATCGACAAGAGTTCAAACAATCAATTAAATACAATACGTCTCGCTGTTTTAGAGGCAAAAACATTAATCAAATATGAATAATTTAACTGTTGAACCATATCTTTCTCTATTGATAATATAGTCAATCCATTCAATCTTTCTT